>CM051396.1:16500952-16543082 GCA_028052125.1 Melia azedarach
GAGAAAGGCGACCCAATCAATATTTTCCAAATTTTCTAGTTTCATTGGCAGAAGCAGGTGCGCGATCGCGCGCCTTGCTGCACGACCGCGCACCACGTTCTGCCAAGGTGGACTAAATTGTAACAAAATTTGGACTGAAGTGCAATAAACTCTCCATCCATGGCTAAATGTCTGATTAATTGTAAATACAAAGATCCAATTGATATTTGCCATTTAAATTGCATTCCTGGACAGAATTGGGGGCTGGACTGCGTGGCACTGGGGGACCCCATAATTGGACGAATTTGAGGTTTAAAAAGGAAAGAAAGGGAAGGAAGAGGGCAGCCAGACCTAGGGTGAGATTTTTAGACAAATTTGGAAAGAAAGAGAGAAAGAGGAAGAAGGAGGAGAGAGGGTGGATTGGAAAGAACTTGAAAAGAAAAGCTCTCCTAATCTAGTTTATCTCTTTTCCTTATTTCGATTTATTGTGTTAACTGAACAAATTTGTGAATTCCGAATTTATGTTTTCAATTGTTGAATTTATTATTTATAAATTTGGATTTTACCCAATGTGTGGCTAAACCCATTTTTCTAGGGCAATGATTTAGTCTATTGAAGCATCTATTTATGAGATTGTGTTGTTTAATTTATTGAGATTATGTGTTGAGTGTTTATTATAATAACTAATGCTTTTAAATATTTGGCCAATATTTAGATGAATTGTGAATTGATGGGATTTGAGAAATGAACATCACATTTAGACCAATTGATAAACACCGTAAATTGCATGTTAGATAGAGATATACTAATATGGTTTGCGTAGTTTGATTAATAATTATCACAAATCGTAATGCGTTTTCGTTTAATCAATTTCACATAGAGATATAGTGAAGTTTTAAAGCGGAATAGATTCGAGTGATCTCGAGAGAGACAATCGAATAATTTAGGATAATTAACTAGCAACACGTAGTTTAAATTAAACAACGTCAATTGAATAAGTGGATGCGACCAAATACGATAAATCATTAGCCCTAGACATTTTCGTTAATATAATTCTTAAGTGTTTTGCTTAATTCTAAATTTTAATTTTCTCAACCAAAATTATTTCATTTTCTTTAGATAAATTTATTTATTAATCATCTTCGGTAATTATAAAATTAATATTCCTCGTGGGATCGACATCTCTTATCACTTTATTACTTGTTTGCGACACGTGCACTTGCGTTCGTTAATTTTACACGCAACAAATTTTTGGCGCCGTTGCCGGAGAATGTTAAGTTCTTGTAATATCGATTTGGATTGATATTGAGTTTAATCTAAAGTTTATTTTTGTTTGTTTGTTTTTCAGGTTTGTTTTTTGGTGCATGAGAAAGGCCGGAAGTAGTGTTCTATTGCCTTTTGATATTGAGATAGAAAGAACTTGTAGAAGGAATAGAAAAAGAAGAGAGCAGCATCAACGCAACAAACTTCCACCATGGATCCAAATATTGAATAATGATGGGGTAAATGATCAGCGAGCATTAAGAGATTATGTTATTCCAACGGTTAATGGAGCCTCAACTAGCATTAGAAGGCCGGCTATTCAAGCCAACAATTTTGAAATCAAGCCAGCCATCATCCAAATGATCCAGACTTCCGTTCAGTTTAACGGGTTAGCACATGAAGAACCGAATGCCCATATAGCAAATTTCTTAGAAATTTGTGATACCTTCAGACATAATGGGGTCTCGGATGATGCTGTGAAGCTTAGGTTATTTCCGTTTTCACTAAGGGATAAAGCCAAGAGTTGGTTGAGTTCATTGCCACCGGGGGTACCATTTTCTACTGGGATGATTTGCACAGAAGTTCTTAGCAAAGTTTTTCCCTCCAGCAAAAACAGCTAAGCTAAGAAATGATATTGCTACTTTCACCCAATTTGACGGAGAGTCGTTATATGACGCTGGGGAAAGGTATAAGGAGATGATGAGAAGATTGCCCACACCATGGCTTACCCAAGTGGCTTCAAGTTCAAACATTTTATAATGGATTAGGAGCTTCAACAAGAACACTGGTGGATGCAGCAGCTGGAGGTGCTCTGATGGGTAAATCAATCGATGAAGCTTACGATTTATTAGAAGAGATGGCTTTGCAAATGCATTTCAGTGGCCCTTCAGAACGTTTGACACCGAAGAAAGCTTCAGGAGTTCATGAAGTAGACAACCTTTCTGCACTTACAGCTCAGCTTGCTTACTTAAAACAAGCAACTTGGAGTCATGACAGCACAATCTATTCATATTCCCCAGGTTGTTTGTGAGTTATGCAAGTGGCAACCATCCTAGCACGGATTGCCAAGTTGGTAATCCATTTGCTCCATCTTCCTCTGAACAAGTGTCATATGTGGGTAATTACAATCAACAGAGCAACAACCCTTATTCCAATACCTACAATCAAGGATAGAGGAATCATCTTAATTTCTCTTGGAGGGGAAATCCAAATGCAGCAAGACCACCCCAGGATTCCAACCTCAAGAGAAAAAGGGTCAACCTAGAAGAAGCATTGACTCAACTTACCATGAACACTTCTAAGTTCATGACAAAGACTGAAACGACATTGCAAAATCAAGCAGCTTCTATTAGGAATCTTGAAATGCAAGTGGGGCAACTTGCAAGCATGATGACAGAGAGGCAACAAGGATCATTGCCTAGCAATATCGAAACCAACCCAAGAGAACATGTGAATGCCATTACACTTTAAAGTGGGAAGAAGCTTGAAGAACCAAAAGACAAGATGAAAGAACAAAATGGGAAAAACATGAATCTTCATCATCTAATCAAGCAAAAACAGAGGAAGTCCATGATGAAGAGAAAACTATAAGCACTAGCCACACCCCTGAGGAAATAAATCTTGCAAGACCACCACCGGAAGAACCAACGCCTCCAAAGAAAGCTATATCGCCTCCATCATACGTGCCACCAATTCCATTCCCTCAACGTCTCAGTAAGAACAAGCTAGATAAGCAATTTTCTAAATTTCTTGATGTTTTCAAAAAGTTACATATTAATATTCCTTTTGTAGATGCACTTGAGCAAATGCCGAGCTATGCAAAGTTCATGAAGGAAATATTGTCTAACAAAAGGAAATTGGAAGAAAACGAGACTGTGATGCTTACGGAAGAATGCAGTGCAATTTTGCAAAACAAATTGCCGCCAAAATTGAAGGATCCAGGGAGTTTTACTAAACCTTGCACTATTGGAGAGTTTCATATTGAAAAAGCTTTATGTGATCTAGGTGCAAGTATCAATCTAATGTCTTTTTCTGTTTTTAGGAAATTGGGGCTTGGTGAAGTTAAACCAACAACTGTATTACTTCAATTGGCGGATAGATCAATAAAGTATCCAAGAGGAATTGTGGAAGATGTACTGGTTAAGGTTGATAAGTTCATATTTCCAGCAGATTTTGTAGTGTTGGATATGGAAGAAGACCATGAGATTCCTCTCATTCTTAGTAGGCCATTTCTAGCCACTAGTGGAGCTTTGATCGATGTCAAACATGGTGAGCTGACATTAAAAGTAAATGAGGAGGAAGTTAAGTTCAACATCTTTCATGGCATGAAATCTCAAGGTAAACCAAGTACTTGCCATAGGATAGATATTATCAACAATGGTGTGGTGAATGCTCAAGGAGATAAGATGAAGAAGTTTCAAAAAGAGGGATACAAAATTGCCAAAATTCCTAAGGAGACAAAGGAGTGGCATGATAGAAAAGCTTTGGGGAAACATTTTGCTCCAGGCCATCGTGTTTTATTGTTCAATTGGAGATCAAGGTTATTTCCGGGTAAACCAAGGACAAGATGGTTAGGTCCTTTCACAGTGGTCCGGGTGCTTCCTTATGGTGCAGTGAAGATCAATCATGAAACTAAGGGAACATTCAAAGTGAATGAACAAAGGTTGAAGCACTATATAGACAATGAATTTGAGCAAGGCAAACTCATCATCAATTTAGAGAATTTCTGAGTTTTTGTTTGAAAGGGAAGAGCTTCGTCCGGCTGAAGACGTTAAACTTAGCGCTAATTGGGAGGCAACCCAAATTGTTAAAATTTTATTATGTCATTTTGTTTTATTTGGTTTATATCTTTGTTTAAATTTTCTATTTCATTTACTTGTTTTAATTTTTTTTTTCTTTCTTATGCAGGAGGATAAGGTGAAAAAAATATAGAGAAGAAAGAAGAAAAAAAAAATTTTCCAGACTAAAAAAAAAAGTGTGAACAGTGAACAGTGCGGGCCAGCACACAGTGCGCGACCGCGCGCCTCCTGCGCGCGATCGCGCACCGCGTTCTGCCCAGCGCTGGCGCAAGGCAAGCGTTGTGCGCTGGCGCGCGCACCTTGCCCAGCGCAAGGCAGAACGCGGTGCGCGAGCGCGCGCGATCGCCCCCCGCGTGCTGCCAATTCCAGGCACGCGGACAGCGCGCAGTGCGCGCTCGCACGCCTGTGATTGGCCCCCCCACCCCTTTTAATTTTTTTTATTTTTTATTTTTTATTTATTTTTTGCTTTCTGTTTCGTTTTGTTTTCCCTCTCATTTTTTGTGTTGTCCTACAAACTCCGAAATAACCCAAAATCTTCCCAAATTCTTAACTCACTTCAATTACTTCATTTTCTTTTCAAATTTCGAAATTTCAACTTCAATTTTCGCATCCATCTATCAATTCCAAGTAAGTATTCATTATTTTACAACTTAACATATTTGTTTACATTTATGATTGAAAATTTGAAAAAATGTGTGAAGTTGGTGAAAGAAGTTGTGATTGTAAGTTGCAATTGGTAGTAGTTATTGAGTTCTTGCGAATTTTAGAAGTGTTTGTGGATTTTTGTGACAAATTTTTTGGGAAAATGGAAGTGTTTTGTTGTTTTATTGGATAAACTCTATTTTTGCACATCACATGTTCGACGAAATTACCGAGTGAAGGTTAAGCTTTAAGTTCCTAAGTTTGATCATTGGGAAACACTTGGTGAGTTTCTTAGGAGTGAAAGAAAGGTAATGCAAGGGTTGCAATGAGGGAAAATGAGATAGTGAAAGTGAGCATTCCGAGAGTTCGGTGAATTGCCTAAATGAAAAATTTGAGAGCGTGCATTGAAAACGAGTCGGCGAGATGGAATGATTATGGAATTTGTTCAATCAAAAAAAAATTAGAAGCACTCACTGACACAATTTTCACCTTCCTATGAACCAACAAGAATGCTGACAAATGAGAGGTATGCTCTTTATTTTCTCCTCTTTTGTTTTTCAGTTTTCCTTTCTTTTAACATTGAGGACAATGTGTTTTTTAAGTTTGGGGGTATCAAGAAACTTTTAGGATATGTTTTTAAGTTTTGTGATTTCTGTTTGTTTAAGTGTTAGAAATTTTATGCTTTTGTTTTTAATTTTTTATCTTCGTTATCTTCCTTTTGAAAGTGAAATGTTTGTTTTAGTTGAGCATGCTTTTGCTTGAGTTGAATGAAAAGCCAATGATATAATTGTGATGATGAGTGCTTAAATTGTGGAAAATGATGAATGTTGTCATAATTCTTGAGTTTGACTTGTTGGCAAATTTATTATACTTGATAGTGCCTCAAGAATTTTAAGCACTTAGTTACAAATGCTACAAATGCTTGGGTGTGTGACAATTTAGAGAAGGTTTGTGTGAACTTTGTAAGGATTAAGTCCTAATGAACTCTAGAACTTGATTGATTGTCACTTGAGGCGAAATCCTAGAGAAGACTCCATGAAAGAAATGAATTAGGCATTCTTTGGTACGTTTGAGCCTTTCAAGCCAACCCAGATTAATCAATCCTTAGTTTACCCCCTTTGAGCCAAAAATTTCTTTTCTTGTTTTATCACTCACATAATAGCTAGCATGAAATAAAAATACCTTCCTTTTGAGTAACACCCTAAATTTCCAACTATGCTTAAGCTTTGAAAATAAGGGAGGTTGAAGGAGTGTAAAAATAAGCTGAATTCTTATTGAGTAACCGGGTCTCATGCCTAGGCAAGCATAGAGAACTCGCGTCAAAAGATAAGAACAAGGCCAATTATGAGAGAAAGTATGAAAAATAAGCTGAACTCTTACCGAGTAACAGGGTCTCATGCCTAGGTAAACATAGAGAACTCGCGTCAAAAGGTATAGCGAGGTTTATAAAAAAATTAAAAAAAAAAAGATGAATCTTTGCAAATAAATAAGTTTGGGGGTATACATCTCTTCTTTGTATTTAAATAATCATTTGAGAGGTGAATGAAGAAGAAAGTGTTGAAATTTGGTGATGATCAAAGGATTGAAGAAAGAGCTCTAGGATGGTTGAGATAGTTAGGGTGCTTGAACCTTATTTAAATATTCATTTTCCCCACCTTAACTTTATTCTATCATTGCAAGCTTAATGAAGTCCTAAGGATCCTTGATGTGGTTTTCTTCTACATTAGTGGAGAGTGACATGAGAATTAAGCTTATGGAGTTCCTAAATTTCAAAATGAGTTTAAATTGTGCACAAACTTATCCGAATTGAATCAAAACCCATCATTTGTGGCATTTCACACACGCACGAGCGAGGAACTTTTGAGTAGAATGACATTTGTTTTTCAAGACAAATTTGGGGACAAATTGAACGCATTGTTTTCTTCAATTTGAGTAGGTAACTTAATCTTTAAGGCTTTAGTTTGTTTTAGCTCAAAGTATGTTAAAATGTTTTATTTAATCTTGATTGTGCATAACTTTGATGAATCCCTTGCCTCCCTTCCCTTTTATTTGATTTGATTTATTTGAGGACAAGCAAACATTCAAGTTTGGGGGTATTTGATAAGTGCGTAAAACACGCACTAAATCATTTACTTTTAAACTTCAATTGTTTGTTTAATCCTCAAGTTTCTTTTGAATTTGATGTATTTTGGTTGTTTTATACAGAAAATGATAATTTTAACTTTTGAAAGTTAATTGGGCTAAAAAAGGATTAATTCGGCTCGAAAAGGAAGAGACCGGAGCATAAGAACATGGCGGACTAAAATGCAACAAAATCAGGACTAAAATGAAGAATTATCACAGTAGAAGGATAAATTTTAAATACATGAGAGAAAGGGGACCCAATCGATATTTTCTAAATTTTCTAGTTTCATTGGCAAAAGCAGGTGCGCGATCGCGCGCCTTGCTGCGCGACCGCGCACCACGTTCTGCCAAGGTGGACTAAATTGCAACAAAATTTGGACTGAAGTGCAATAAACTCTCCATCCATGGCTAAATGTCTGATTAATTGTAAATACAAAGATCCAATTGATATTTGCCATTTAAATTGCATTCCTGGACAGAATTGGGGGCTGGACTGCGTGGCACTAGGGGACCCCATAATTGGACGAATTTGAGGTTTAAAAAGGAAAGAAAGGGAAGGAAGAGGGCAGCCAGACCTAGGGTGAGATTTTTAGACAAATTTGGAAAGAAAGAGAGAAAGAGGAAGAAGGAGGAGAGAGGGTGGATTGGAAAGAAGAACTTGAAAAAGAAAAGCTCTCCTAATCTAGTTTATCTCTTTTCCTTATTTCGATTTATTGTGTTAACTGAACAAATTTGTGAATTCCGAATTTATGTTTTCAATTGTTGAATTTATTATGTATAAATTTGGATTTTACCCAATGTGTGGCTAAACCCATTTTTCTAGGGCAATGATTTAGTCTATTGAAGCATCCATTTATGAGATTGTGTTGTTTAATTTATTGAGATTATGTGTTAAGTGTTTATTATAATAACTAATGCTTTTAAATATTTGGCCAATATTTAGATGAATTGTGAATTGATGGGATTTGAGAAATGAACATCACATTTAGACCAATTGATAAACACCGTAAATTGCATGTTAGATAGAGATATACTAATATGGTTTGCGTAGTTTGATTAATAATTATCACAAATTATAATGCGTTTTCATTTAATCAATTTCATATAGAGATATAGTGAAGTTTTAAACGCGGAATAGATTCGAGTGATCTCGAGAGAGACAATCGAATAATTTAGGATAATTAACTAGCAACACGTAGTTTAAATTAAAACAACGTCAATTGAATAAGTGGATGCGACCAAATACGATAAATCATTAGCTCTAGACATTTTCGTTAATTGAATTCTTAAGTGTTTTGCTTAATTCTAAATTTTAATTTTCTCAACCAAAATTATTTCATTTTCTTTAGATAAATTTGTTTATTAATCATCTTCGGTAATTATAGAATTAATATTCCTCGTGGGATCGACATCTTCTTATCATCACTTTATTACTTGTTTGCGACACGTGCATTTGCGTTCGTTAATTTTACACGCAACAGTTGTCAATGATGGTAGTGGGTTGGGCAAACGCATTAGGGGAGGCTGAAACGCCGGTGTCGAATACAAATACAGGAGGCATCTTCACAGCCTCGGCTAGCCAGCAGGAGGCTGGAAATGCCAGTCCTCCACAGAAGGAAACAAAAGCAGAAACGCCATCATCACCCAGCATCTGGTCGATGTTTACTAAGAATTGATCCCTAAGTTAACAAAGGAGTAACTGAATAAATTTATATCATGATTGAGTATGATATATTGCTATCATCTCAGTTTATATAGTAAATTTGATTATTCTTTTTACTTGTAATAATTTTTTTTTTTTTGCTTTATAAAGAAGGTAATTGGATTAGTATTATACTCGAAAAGTTTTGCTTTAATTAACTATGCACAGAAGATTCAGTTTGAGTTAGGTAAAAATATATTAATTTAATAGTCTGAAAGTTTTTCCATTTTTAACATAAATGAGAGCGGACAAATTATTTTTCAGTATCATGATCTTTTCCAGAAGGTGAAACTCACACTAAGCTGGAAGGACTTTACATCATCGTATTGCAATGAAAAGTGTGATGTTTATATTGTTGTAGTACTATTTGAGTGCTTGACATCATCTGATCTGCAAGATATATAGACCGACACTTGTCATTATATTGCAAAGAAACTCAGGCATATATATTTATCTGTTGTTTAAAGTTGAACATCATTGTAGGCGAAGAGTTAAAGATGCATGGAAAGTTGATTTTAGTGAATGAAAAGTATATTAATTGCAGCAAAACTAACGAGTGCCTTTTATATCGCAAAAGCACATTTGAGAGGGAATATAGAAGGAAGCCTATAGAAGCAGTTAACATGACCCTTCATCTCGATATTCTTCTTTTAAAAAAAGTAATCCTCGTCAGAAGGGAATGTATTAAAGGAAAAGAAGCTAATACAAGGAGGGACAAAAGGCTATACTGCTTAACTAAAACATATACCAAAGCATATGCTGAAAAAGGATCCTAGCAGAAGTGGTAGTTAGGAAAGCCTTAGATGTCTTATTTAGAGACAAAGTGCCCGACTATCATTCCACCACGTGAAGTCAGCACAATATAAACCAACATTGGCAATTCAATATGAAATTAATATAATATAATTCATTATTTAAATGATTATGTCATATTAAATCATCTATGATTTGATAAATTTATTTAATATTTTTCACATTTTAAATATGTTCAATTCTATTCTGAATAAAGTATTCTAGAAAGTATATAAAACATAATATGCATTAAACGGATGACATGATATCTGTTTAACTTATTTAATTTTTATGTCAGCTTAAAGAGTTTTCAATTCTTGATACAGTTATTAAATTGTTAGAATTTTTATTCAAATTAAAATATATTATATTTTTACTTGGCCAGTACACACACCAACACAAATTCCAACAATTCTATGCAGCAATTGAAATTTAGAAGATTTGAGGAATTTTTCCATTCAAGAAAACAATAGGATGTTAAGGACTCGAACGGCACAACACTACCTTTCCTTAATAATTAATACGGCGGAGACCAATCGCTTGATTTGTCTACTAATTGGGTTGGGAGATTTGAACAAATATGGTAAACTAGAGTTTGACAAAATTTTCCACGGTTTGAGGCCCTATCAGGATTTCCCCCAAATAATGTAAAATTGAGATCATATAATCCAGAATGGGGAGGAGAATAAGGAGAGATTAATTTTCCTATTATTAATGGGATATTATTAATGGGACGGGAAATGGTCCCCACCTCATTCCCGTCTCAATCCTCATATATATATATATATAAAATAATATATTATTTTTAAAATAAAAAATATACGTAGATAATATTTAATTAAAAAAATCATAACTCATAATTTTTTTCTTATCAAATATAAAGTTTATATTTTTAATATAATTATCACATATAAATAATATCATAATATATTAATAAAATTTTTAGTTAGTATTTAGTATAAATAAATACAAAAATAAAAAAAATAAGTGGGAATGAGAAATTCATTTTCAATATAGAGATTCTCCACCCCGTCTCATTATATTTTATTGAGAAATAGGGTAGAGAATATTGGGGATCAAAATTAAAATGGGGTGGGAATGGGAAAGTTCTCTCATCCCTACCGGCCCCATTGCCATCTCTAGGGTAGACTCCTTTACATTTGAACGAGAAAACATATTTATATAAATGAAATTAATTGCACCCATTTTATTTTGTAAATGCTATGAAATGGATTGTAGTTTAGAATATAGACTGGGTTATTTCTAATAGCTACGACTCTCCGCTATAAACAAATGCAGTAAAGCTCTTAGTTTCTATAAATAAATTAAGAATGTGCCGATTCTATTATATTGTTACGAATAAAACTCTTTCTTTCGATAGAGATTTTGGTTTAGATCAGTAAAACTGGGTTGCCACTGCTTTGAGAGTTAAACATCATGGACGTGATCATGTCCTTACAAAAGGAAACATGTAGAAGAAAGAAGAACGAATCATAAGCATACATATAACGATAGGCAGTTAAATGTGCATAAGATGTGGGCAACAATGCTCTTGTAAACATACAAGTGGCAAAACAACTTCTTACGTCGCCATGTTATGACACTCAGCAATAATTCTCGATTATATAAACAGCAACTAAGAGATAGGATCTTCAAGTGTCTGATTTGATCGGTTTTTGAGTTTAATTATTTGATCCTTGAAAATATAAGAAGAAAGATGGGGAAGAGGTTGGTGTTAGTGATGTTTGTGTTGTCAATGATGGTAGTGGGATGGGCAAACGCATTAGGGGAGGCTGAAACGCCGATGTCGAATACAAATACAGGAGGCATCTCCACAGCCTCGGCTAACCAGCAGGATGCTGGAAACTCAAGTCCTCCTCAGAAGGATACAAATACAGAGAGGCCCTCATCGCCCAGCATCTGGTCGCTCTTTACTAAGAATTGATCCCAAAGTTAAGAAAGGATTAATTGAATAAATTTATATCATGATTGAGTATGATATATTACTATCATGTCAGTTTATAAATAAATTTTATTGTCCCATTTATTGTAATAAAATTACTTTTTTGCTTCATAAAGAAGGTTGGATTATTATATATAGTCTAAAAGTTCTGCTTTCATTAATTATGATGCACAACATATTCAGTTTGAGTTGTAAAAATATATTAATTTAATAGTCTAAAAATTTTGCTTTAATTTATATAAGTTATTTCCTTTCAAGGTCCAAACGTAATTTATAGAAGTACACCACTATGTACTGTATAAGGGTAATTTCCAGGCTGAAAACTACTCGAATGCTACCATGGTAGGTTCAATAACATTGTATTTGCATCACAAAAATTGTTTCGGATTGCTGCTTAGAAACACAAACTTCTATTCCATTTATTTGAATCTTAGAGCCAGGGACTCTTTATGATCGTATCGATTGTCTTTATCCACTCATTACGAACCATTACCACTGGCAGAAAGGTTAAATATTGGAATGAAAATAGCTAACGGAGCTTTATATCTTCAAGTTGGATTTTCCAGGCCAATCATCAGCCCATCTTATTCAACGAACTTAACGTAGCCACACTGTTTGATTTTTCCTATTATGATCTTTTCCAGAAGGTGAAACTCACATTAAGCTGGAAGGACTTGACAACATCGGATTGCAAATTTGCAATGAAAAGTGTGATGTTTATAGTTCTGGTGTAGTTCTATTTGAGTACTTGACATCATCTGATTGCAAGATAGACCGACGCTTGTCATTATATTGCAAAGAAACTCAGGCATATGTATTTATCTGTTGTTTAAAGTTGAATTTCATTGTAGGCTAAGAATTAAAGATGCAGGGAAAGCTGATTGTAATGAATGAAAAGTATATTGCAGCAAAACTAACGAGAGCCTTTTATATTGCAAAAAGAAGATTTAAGAAGAAAACATCGAAGGAAGCCTATACAAACAAAAAGGTAAGAATACATAACTAGCGATGGCAATTTTTAACACAACCTTTCGGCTCAGATATAAAATTAGCGAATTTAATTTAATCTAAAATGACACATTTAATAAATTAAGTAATAGAGATATAATAGAATTAATATATAGTTGTGTTAGATTTAGGGTTAAAATTTTTGACATATCAATTAACTTAATTATAGCACTATTTATTTTAAATGATTATGGCATATTAAATCATTTATAATTTAGTAAATGGATCAAGTTTAAGTCAGCTTAAAAATTGTTATATTTTTATCACCACTTATTTTTGGCAATTGAAATTTAGAACATTTTCAGCAATCTTTGCATTGGAGAAAACAATAGGTCCTATGGAATCAACAACACCACAGCTTAATAGTTAATACGGAGGAGAAAAATCATGATCATCTGATTTGTCTACTGGGCTGTGATGTTGCAACAAATGGGATACGTTTGAACAGATTGGGTAGGCTCCTTTAGAATTGTATGAGGCAATATATTTATATATGTGGAATTAAATGCGCCCTTTTATTTGCAAATTAATGCTATCTAGAATATATATTGGGGTGTTTTCAAGATCATGTTCTAGCCAGTTTGATTTTATCTTTTTTGCGGCAAACTATAGTCGGATCACAAGCTACGACTCTCTTCTAAAAATAAATGCATTCTCTTAATTTATGCATATGAATAAATTAAGAACTGCAAATTCTATTATATAATTACGAAGAAAAGTATTTCTTAATTTCTATAGAGATTTTGGTTTGTATTATGTAGAACTTGGTCGCCACTGCTTTTCTACATGATCTTGTTGTTAGAGATTGCTACATTTGAGCATTAAACATCATGGACACGGTCATCTCCTTACAAGAGGAAACACGTAGAAAAAAGAAGAACGAATCATAAGCATACATATTACGATAGGCAGTTAAGTTAGATGTGCATAAGATGTGGGCTGCAATTCCCTTGTAAATATACAAGTGGCAAAACAACCTCTTATATCTCCATGTTATGACATTTCAGCAACAGTTTCTCGATTATATAAACAGCAACTAAGACCTAGGATCTTCATCGTGTCTGATTTGATCTGTTATTGATTTTAATTTGATCCTTGAAAATATTAGCTAGAAGAGATGGGGAAGAGGTTGGTGTTAGTGATGTTTGTGTTGTCAATAATGATAGTAGGATGGGCAAAAGCAGAAACGCCGACGCCGGATACAAATGCAGGAGGCATCTCCACAGCCTCGGCTAACCAGCAGGAAGCTGGAAACTCAAGTCCTCCTCAGAAGGATACAAATACAGAGACGCCCTCATCACCCAGCATCTGGTCTCTCTTTACTAAGAATTGATCCCGAAGTTAAGAAAGGATTAATTGAATAAATTTATATATCATGATATGTTATATTGCTATCATGTGAGTTCATATGATAAATTTGATTATTCTTTTTTTTTATCGTAATAAAATTAAGTTTTCCGTTATAGTTTTTAATACATTTTCTCTAATTCGGATAAATTGTACTAATTAAATTATATTTTCTCTAAAGCAGATAAATTGTACTAACTAAGTTAGTGATTATTTTAATTATTGTATCAAACTCGACCCAAATCCGACATGATTTTAAAGTTTAGAGTAAGGGGTCGGACCAAGCATATAGTCTTTGTTGTTTGTAGTGATTCAAAGTTTAGAGAAAGTTGAAATGTGGATGTGAGTTGGAATGATCTATAAATATTAGAATTGGGCTTGGGCTAATTTGTGTTGTGCACAAGGAAATTTTTAATATTAGTTTGCAAACTTATTTTATGAACTTTTCTATATATAAACATTTCATATAATTTGTTACTAGTGAATGTAAATATTGATATTTTGAAATATCATAAATTAATATATAACAGTGAAATTTTGAATTTATCTCTGTTCAGATTCGGATGATAATCTTCAAATTTTCATTAATTTGTTTGTGCTGATTGATATATATCTCCATACAGAACAAGCAATAATTATAAATGAATGGATGTGTTGCCAAGATTTCGTTATCATGCAACCAAAGACCAAGACAAATTTAATAAAGCTGATTTTTCGGACATCACAAATACATCCAAATATATACAGAGCCTGAAAACAAACAAGAATGCAAGATATATATTTAATGAAGCAGCTGATTGAAGTGGATGACTTCATTATCAACATAAGATCGATCATTCATACCAAAGTTAATAAAATCTCAGTAGTTGAATCACAGTCGTAGATCTAGAGAGACCAGAGCCTAATTTTGTGCTGAGTGCGCTTAATTTTTGAGCTCTCAGTGGCTGTATGTATATATGGACTACAAGTCTTCTGTTCTGTAAATTAAATGGATGAAGAAATAATAATTAATGAATCAGAAAAAGTAGATTACAACTTGGAGTCTCCAATCCGGCTCTGTACACGCATTCAAAAAGCAGAGGCTGACTTTGCTAGAGAATTAAATTCGAACTATCCGAATTTCCACGAAGGATTAGCTTTCTTCGTCAGGTGGTGGGCCCCACTATTTGTCTCCTCGTCAGCTCCATTGCCGTTTCCAGATACTGATTTCTTTTTTTCTTTTAATATTTTTACTTATAATTTTAAAATAAAATAATTATCGAATAATTCGATTTTGATCTGTTACAAACGAAAAGACTCTAAAAGAACTTTAAGAGAAAATCATACACACGCTAGCCAGGAGTGCTATGAATTCTTCTATTTGTTAAAGAAATAATTACTAGTAAATATTTGATAATATAATAAATTGGAAAAAGAAAGCTATTTGAAATAGTCGGCAGCCAAATTTATGATTGAAATAAGAATTAATTGAGATAAAAGGAAGAAATAAATTAAGATTTTAGTCAGATATCATATGATCAGTCCTAAAATTGCCAGACCCAAATGTATCTATATATACAATTAGTTTCAAACACATTAGTTTCATTAATTTTTTTTAAATTAAAAGAGAAAAAGGAAATCAAGATAAATTGATTTAATTTGATCCCTCGTGACAAAATAAAAAAGAAACAATTACTCATTTACCTTTTTTATTTTTTATTAAGTGGAAATTAACAACTCGGTGCCCGTAGTGGAGAAAGTGAATCGGATGTAAGAAAATCCGGAGGAATTAATTAATTCAGTCAACTCAGGGACAACCATAAATAAAACTGAGAGCAAATTTGTATATGTCCGAAATCCGAATAACTAGAATTAATAATTCGAAGAATTCGGCCTCATATAATTTTTTATTTCTGACTGAAGAAATTGAAATCAAAGTAGTATCCGAAAATTTTGTTCGAATCCAACTCATGCACATGTGGGCCCAAGTCTGTTTGCTACTGGCCAAAGCAAATCGGACTTTACAAAGATTCCATGCAATCTTCTTTTCTTTCTTTTTTAATTGGGTTATATTTTTCTCTCTCTCTCTCGCTATATATATATGTGTGTATTATACATGTATATGTAGGGTAGTAAACTAGCTAGAATTCGAAGTTTATTTTTTATTTATTTATGAGTGGGACACATTTGATGTAGACACAACATTCATGTATGCGGATATGCATATGTGTTAATCAACTTCTTCATTCATCAGACAACAAAGTCTTCCGTATTCCGTTTGACATAATCATCAATGATGGACGTATAGTATTGGATTTCTAACTCATGAATTCGAACTCAAAAGTAGTATCCGAAAATTGTCTTAACCCAACTCGTGGCCACAACTACTCTTTCTACAGTCTTGGACCTGACAAAATCCGATGGAATCATTATAAATTAATCACTCCATCTGCTTTGTAGCCATTGCATTTCTCTCTCTTAAACATATTTTTCCCTAAACCAAACCAACATCACCGCCATGGACGCAGCAGCTCAGGTTCTGGAATGGCAGAATATTATCATGGGCTTTTGCTTTACTTCAGCTGTTGAATTAGCTAAAGCTCAATCTCAGCTTTCTCCTCCCTACTATGTGCTTCATTTGCTATCTTTCTTACCTTTCTTTCTCTCTTTCTCTCAAAACTTATTGCCCACAAGTTTACTTTCGCATCCGAAGTTCTGCAGAAAGTAGCCATCGTCATTGCTGCCACTGCGTTCGTGTTCACCACAACAATCCCATTTCCAATGTGGCTCAAGTGTGCTTCCTGGGCTCTCTACGCAGTCTCGTTGCTCACCATCGTCATCTGCAACTTCATCGAAGAGATTGTCAAGCTAGCTGAAAAGGTTTTTTCCAGCAGCCTCTACTGTCTTTTCCCCTTTTAAGAAATTATTTATCTGTTTCAGTTGATCTTGAGAGATGATCATTATTTGTGTTTGTTGTTACCAGTAGCACTACGTGTATCTGCTGTTTTCCCAATTAAACTGTACTTCTTGTTATGAGATTAAATTATGTAATAATATAACTAGCAGTCCTGTGTGTGCATTAGTTAATAAATATATAGTTTGATTTCCAGATTTTGATTTGGTGCTACTTGTATTAACTAGCGGATATTCGACATGAACGAAGCTTATATATAGATATAGGCACTCCAAAACAAAAGGCTTAGCGAATATCCGAATCCGACCACTTCTAGCTTATAAATGCAAATTGAGACGTGCTACAGATAGTTATTTTGTCCTTTTCCTACATAGATATCTATAGTTATGTTGTTTCGAATGTCACAAGATTTGACCTTAGATTCTCCATTTCTTCAATTAATTAATATAAAAGTTTATTGCAATTTATGAGAATGTTAGATCTTAAAATCGTTGTGGGTATTCAAAAAATGATCGAATCATAAACTTCAATTTTTTTATCTATACCTATAACTTTGACATGGGATTTGTTAATTAACCACCATTCTATTTTCAGCGAACAAGGGTTGATCCTGAAATTATAATGGGGCTTAACTTTTTAAAGAGAAATATAAAAAAGTATTATACATATTATTATTGGATTTGGATACCTTTTATCTAGAAAATTCATAAAAATTTCAAAATTTTAATTCTATAAATCTATTTTTTGGAATACAAGTGAGTAAAAAATTCATGCGTTATCCTTTTATATATATATATGTCCGTAAAGATTTGGAAAGAAAATAGAGATTAATTCTTATCAATTTTGGTTCTTCGGATGATTCGATGCAAATGAGTTGGCGTATAATAATAGTACTGTAAACTCCTGAATAGAGATATATTATTATCATAGTAATTCCTGAAGACAGTTTGGTTTGTGTATATAATACAATGGTGTAGACACACTTCCTTTAAGTGGGACACACTTCCTTTAAGTGAAGAAAAAGTAGAGCTTAGATTTATTCATTTATTTTTTATTTGAAGAAAGAAAGTGCATCGGAGTTTCGGAATCCATTGATTAGTAGCAACATTTTCTAAAAGTTTTCAGCGATTGAAAATGAAAGTTCTTTTTCCGGATTTCGGATTGTATTAACAGAAACCACACCTGTTTCATTGCATTTACAGACAAAAGAGAAAAAAACTACTTTCCATTTCACATCAGCATGTGTTTCCATTTGGGCCCATTTTAGAAAGTTAATGTGTTTCGGATGGTCTTGCGGAAATACTCCGTTTCAGCTAAACCATAGAAGAAAAGAAATACTGTAGTAGCTCGGTTGTTCTCAATCAATTTGTCCGCATTCAGAACTTTTCAAACCCACCACAGTGTGAGAATATCAACAAAACAAATTAGGATTGTGTTCAACACTAAAGGTCTAATTCAGGTACGAAGATTTTAAAAACAGAGGAGCCCTGTACTTGGCCTCTGGAGCAGAATGAAAATAACAATTAAGACACCACCAGCTTTCTCATTTCAGGAAGTGATCAGTCCATGGTGTTTATTTATTACCCAAATGCAGCAATCTCCAACAATGAGACAATGGCGGAAAGTAGAGACAACAGTAAAAGCTCAGTACAAATTAGGATTGTGCAGAGGATTTCAATTGCTGCTCTTATCTGGGTTGTCAGAACATGACCTGTCTTCAGTGATAACCACTGCCATTTTCAGCACGAACTGGATCAAAGATTTTCTGTCCAGTGAAAAGCTCAGTAGAATATTTATCAATTATTTTGCGAAAGAATTAAATATTTATTTTTATTAAGTTATTTTGATAATATGTGAAATGATAATTTCGTGTATGAAAACTAAATTTTATTATTAAAAGATATAATAAATTTGATTTGTATTATAAGATTTGACGAAAAATTAAAATTTTGGTAATATATATTTAACAATAAATTAAAAAATTATAATTATAAAAACTTATTTTTGTTGAATACTTTAAATATATATCAAATTAAATTTAATATAGACCATTATAAAATTAACTTATAATATAAATTTTTAAAATTCTAAATTTAAAAACGACATGAATCACCCGCATCACTTTATCTTTCCATCACAATTACTCATTTATTACAAGTGAGAATATTTTTCACACAAATATAAATTACTTATATGATTGTTAATGTTATGTATAAGATTTTTTATTTTTATGTTTTTATTATATTTTAGTATTAAATTTATGATATTTAAGATTTTTGAATACTATATTTTTTATTTTAGAGAATTTTATATTACATAAAGTAGTTTTATAATTTAGATTATAAATTATAATTATAATTATAATTAAAATAATTGTTAAAAGTAAAATAATTATTAGATTATTATTACTGATAATATTAAATTTGAATTGTCTGATATTGTGAAATTATTTTATTAATATAATATTTCTGAAATTAGGTAATTTTTTAAATAAAAGTCTGTGGTGTGTTGGAAATGTTGGTTGGTTACTCTTATCAACTCTTGAATTCGATTCCAGAGAACTCGCATTTTAATCTCCATCCAAAATGGAACCAGGCTCAAATTGCCCCGCTGCCTAGCTCGGCATGGCCCATCTTCTGGCCCAAGCACTAGTCTAGTCCGATAAGACTTAAATTTCATGGGCCGGACTGACTTTACGCGACTTGTTGACTATCAAATTATCATTAATTTATTACTATATTATGAGATTTGATAAAAAAATTAATAATATATTTTTTAATAATAAATTAAAATAAGTTTAATATTTTTAAAAATTTATATGAAGTTTAATATTATTATAAAATTACATTATTATACATTTTATAAATTTTATAAATTTTAAATAAACTACTCTTACTTCTCAATTACCTCCTCACAATTACTCGGTATCTTTTACAGATAAAAATAATGTTTACAAATTTGAATTACTTGGATGATGGTTAATAATATGCATATATAATTTAATTTAGTGAATTATTATTAAATAATAACAATTATGTGTAAAAATTAAACACATTGTTCTAAAAATATATATTTTTAAAATAATTATATATCTAATCACATTTATTTTATTAAAATTTAAAATTATAATATTAAAATATATTTATGATGTTAAAGTTAAATTTATTGTTACATTAATAGTAATAATAATACTAATAATAATACTAATTATAATTATTGAAATTGAATTGTCATATATTATTTATTTTCATAATTTAATAACAAAGTATTGTGGCCCAGAGAAAAAGTAACGCTACGATCTTTTATGAGGGCTTGGCTTTGAGTCTTCAAAATTGCAAGATTTTTCTTTATTTTTTGAAGTAAAATTGAGTCGGGAATCCTCGATCTGTCCTCGATGTAGTTAAATTGGGGATAGGTTGAGGATCCGATTTGGTCAAATTAGGGATGGACCAGGGTTGAAGATTTACAACTCAATCAAAGATGGGGCCAGGGATTTAGGTCCCCAGCCCATCCCCGCCTGTCACCATCCCTATCAGAAAAGGGCAAAAATCTAAGGTTTTTTTTTTTTTTTTGAATGGTAAAAATCTAAGGTTTTGAATGTAAGAATATGAAAATGTCATATTCATTAAACTTTGGGTTATAATCAATTGTTTTTCGTTATAAGTATATATTGCAACCTAGATCTCGGATGCTTGCACAATTAATTTGGACCAATAACTTATAATAGTAATAACTTATTAAAATAAAAGAAAAGAAATACGTAGAGTAATCATATAAAATATAATCACACATAAAATACAAATCTTAATACACTTTTGATGGAAGCTAATCTTCTTTATTATAAACTAAAACAATAATAGCAATTACGATTATTTCGAAACATTTATTGTCTATTTGTCATGACTTTACAACCATTGTGTTAAGCACATCAAAGCCGGTTTAATGTCACCATCGAGATCTTCATCATAGATAATATAATGAGCAGTATTGAGAGTGCGGTTCTGATTGAGCTCCATATGTATATAACACTCATCAACATGAATGGGAAGTGCTAAGAAATCACGAGCCATCCGAGCTAGCGTAGGAAAGATTGGAGTGTAAGCACGCCACCAAGCTAATATATCAAACTCTTCAACTGAAGGAACTTTAGTCTCATTTAAATACCTTGCAAGTTCTGATGATTTATCTGAGACGATAATGTTGTGTGAAGATGTGCAAGGCCTGCCCATAACATCTAAATATGAAGTTGTTGCATCTCCAGAATCTGATTCAGAGACCTTTACGTATTTTTTATAAACACCGGTAAAATCATCCATGATTTTTTCAAGGTAATCATCAGCATCATGACTATATTCATCTTAACATTATTCTCTTGATTTCCATCTACTTCTCTCCCCTCAGAGATTTCCTGTCAATATATATTAATCTCAAATATATACACGTATTTTGAATGTATACTGAAATTAAGGATGGAATATAAGCTCTGTTACTCCTTGTTAGTTAAGTTTATGAACTATAAATACAGGCAGAGATGTTCTACTGAAAGAAAATGAATTCTATGTTCTTTCATTCTCTAAATAGAGAGAGGCAGCACATATATACCTGTCCATGGGTTGGTTGTGTTGCCAAGATATCGTTACAAACCACAGACCAAGACATCCCGTTAATACCCATAGCTAGCCTGGAAACAAAACAAGAACATATAAATGATATCTAACGAAGCTGATTGAAGAGGATGACTTCAGTATCCACATAATTAAATACGTAAAAGCATACCAGATGATAGATCGCAAAACACTTACCTGAAATCAACCAGATCTCAGTTGAATCACAGTTATATATCCAGAGAAAGCAGAGCAGGGCACAGCCTAATTCTATGTCAGGGATGTGCTTAATTTTGAGCTTTCAGTGTGTGTATACATACATACACAAGTCTTCTTCTCTTCAGATCTGTAAATTAATGAAGAAAGAATAAATTAATTGATCAAAAAGTAAACTACTTCGAACCCCCAATCTGGGTCTATACATGTAGTCAAAAAACTAAATGTGAAGGCAGAGACTAAAAGCAATAATTTTAAAATTAATATTCTTCGTAAGATTGGGACAATTATTCCTTCCTGCCAATTTCCTCTTAACCACTCCACTATTGCGTCCCGCTGTGATTCTCTAAAGATTAAAAAAAGACAAATAACTGAGCTTCAAAGTAGCTAGCACCGCGGTCCATTGTTATTATTAATTAATTAATTTTTGGTTTCTTTGACCAATTGCAGAACGGAAGACTTTTAAATATATACTTTACCACAATTCAGAGATCAAAAGCATACGCTTATTTTGTATTCAAGAGATTGATCTAAAGGGATCTATCTGCAACTGTAATTCAACAGCTAGCTGGTAGTTTTAACTAAGTATTTTTCTCTTACTCTTATATATGTACAAATATATCATGTCCTTACACCTAATCTTTCAAGGTGGTTTCTATTTACTTTTATTTTTATTGTAGCTAGTCCTTCACAGTCATAAGTTTAAACACATGAAGAAAAAAAAAAGAAAACAAAAGAGAACACAATTACATAAATGCAATTTTTGCAATTATGATACTTAAAATTTTGTCATTTCTTTTGGGAAGTAAATTAATTATACACATCATATTCAGTTTGAGATGTTAAACATATACCAATCTTTATATATATTTTTTAGTGAGCCCTACTATTGAGCGGATTGATCCACGATAACTTGAAAGATAACCCTTACCAATGGCAAGAATCGAAGCCAGGACCTTATAATGAGGTCCTTTAAGTCCTGACTACTTGAACTAACCCAAGTGGTTAAACATATACTAATCTAATACCGTAATAACTTTGCCAAAATATATAGAAATAGTTTAGTGAATTTGCAACAAAATTTAACATGCATAATCCAATTGGATCATAACAAGCGTCTCGCGTTGCAAATCCAACATAAACGGGAATGATTGTCAAGTTGGAAGTCTAAACAGACTTCTATTGTAATTATTTCTTCTTCAAATCATCATTTTATGTTAGGCATGCAGATGTCAATGAGCTAATATTCTATGCTCTTTTACACACAAAAGTGTTTACTTCTTTGCAAATACTGTGAACTGTTAGCTGAAAATTTATTACCTATACTGAATTCTGAACCAGCAGAATCTGCTCAGAATGGAAAGGCGTTCTTCGCGAAGAACTTGCCATTCAATCTCATTCCATCTGTAATGCCTTTCACAATAACGTCGACTTATCTCTTATTCTAAAAGCTCACGTTTGGGCAAAGAATGTGATACATCTCTACAAGGATATCTACAATGCCTTGCCTGCGCAATAAAATAATAGGGGAACATAGAGACAGACGGAATATTGTTTATGACTAAATTTTTTTTATTGTAATATTTTGGAGTTTTGGATCTAAATATATGTATGCTTGTCTATATTTTATTATAGCAGAATTTCGATAGTTCAAGCCTTTAAGTGGGACACACTTCCTTTAAGTGAAGAAAAAGTAGAGCTTAGATTTATTCATTTATTTTTTATTTGAACAAAGAAAGTGCATCGGAGTTTCGGAATCCATTGATTAGTAGCAACATTTTCTAAAAGTTTTCAGCGATTGAAAATGAAAGTTCTTTTTTCGGATTTCGGATTGTATTAACAAAACTACACCCGTTTCATTGCACTTACAGTCAAAAGAGAAAAAAATTACTTTCCATTTGGGCCCATTTTAGAAAGTTAATGTGTTTCGGTTGTCTTGCGGAAAGACTCCGTTTCAACTAAACCATATAGAAAGAAATATTGTGGTAGCTCATTTTGTTTTCAATCAATTTGTCCGCATCCAGAACTTTTCAAACCCACCACAGTGTGAGAATATCAACAAAACAAATTAGGATTGTGCTCAGCACTAAAGGTCTAATTCAGGTACGAAGATTTTAAAAACAGAGGAGCTCTGTACTTGGCCTCCGGAGCAGAATGAAAATAATAATTAAGATACCACCAGTATTCTCTTTTAAGGAAGTGATCATGTATGTAACAGGCTGCATGGAAGTGATGATATTAAAACAACTCATTAAGCTATGATGTGATGATGTTCATCTAATACCTCTGAAAACTACATTGGGGACTCCAATGTGCAGATACCCAGCTGCATTAACAGTCCCCAACGAGAATAGTATTGATCTCAGGGAAAATTTCAGCAAACAGAACTACAATTACATCTTAACTGTTGAACTCATGGAAAATACATAACAGAATCTGATTTTCATTTCTTCACTTTTTTAATTTCTTTTGCCTCCAGTCATCACTAGAACTTTGGACTTTAAATTTTTAATCCCGGTAGATGAAAGATCGTTGACATAATTAGCAAATAATAAATTAGATTATAATTTGCAATCTACACTGCTTGCACAATAGATACAATCTAGGCTAATAATTAAATTAAACATATCCACATAAGTTCTCACTGGGAGAATCATTTGAAGCAGTGAAAAAACATTTAAAATATAGTGAATTTAAATACTTCACTAAAATATAAAAAAAATTATAATTCTGACAAACTCAACCCACATCCAGAGGCACAACTCTCTTGATCAAATCCACAAAACCCTTCACTCATTTCTGAACCAAGCATAGTTTTTGCTCTTAGGTCATGGAAATGGCTTCTAATAACATTTTTATGCCATTTTGAAACTTGGATTTTGAAAATGGAGGCTTTTGTATGCACTAAGTACCTGTAGGAAATTCCTGAATTTAAGTTTCCGTTTCCTCTTTCCTATTCTTTCTTTAATCTCTATATCCTGCTACCTAACACCCGTCAAACTACATCTTCATCTTCCATGCAATTTTATTCTCATAATTTTTTTGTACTTCTCAAGAAAGACAAATCTCCAAATAGATCTAAGTTTGTGACCTTTTATCCATTGAAATCTAGATATATGATAATTTGTTCTATTGTTCGTATTTGCGATTGTACAAACTTCTCTATTTGAAAATTTTAAGGATCACAAAAGGAATGTTGCTATAACACCTTAATGAAAATGTGGATTTTCGACATACCTTCTAAATATGAAGCCATCCAATAATCCAATTCGTGGGCTATTAAGTGACCTCTCAAGCACTTTCCATCCCATATTCTTTGATATATTCTTTACGTTTTTAAATAATTTTAAATTAACGCATCTAAATGGCTTTTGTTCGAAGCAGGTTTTGGCACAAAAATAGGGTAAATGACATTTTTATGCCTTTACTTTTAAAGCTGAAAATTTCCAGATTAAGCTTTTGAAATTAAAACTCAAAATCCTAATCTTAAATAGGAAAATTGAGACATATATCTTCTGACCTTTGAAAAAATAGACACATATCCGCATAATATTTGAAAAAAAATAAAACCCCCTCAAGATTGGATAAATAGATAGATACCCCTTAACTTTTATTTTCATTAATTAACTGTCAAATATTATATCATTTGTATCATTGAACTTTTAAATAATAATCAACAAAGAAATCATTGTTTTATTTATAATAATTTAGTCTCTCTTTTAATTTTTTTACAATATACTTTTTATTAACTATAATAATTTAGTCTATATTTAATATTTTTCACAATATATTAAGAATAAATAATTTTTTAATTTATTATTTTAACTAAAATTAAGAAAAAAAATATTATTATTAAAAAAAATTTAACAATGAGTTAGATCAAACTCATAAACTAAATAATCTTAACCTTCTTCTTTTACTTTCTAAGCGATAATTTAATATTTTTTAATTATCAAAAAGATTTTAAATGAAATATTCTTTTTAACATTTTATTTTTATATATAATATATCTATTTAAAAATTATTTTAAATTTATTATATGTTCTTTAAAAAAATTATAAAATAAAAATAAAAATACACATGTTATACATATATATATATATATATTTTTTACAAATAAAAATAATGAATATTCTCTTCTTTTTATATTTTAATTAAAATTAAAGTATATTATTTAACAATAATATAAATATATATTTAATTACTGATTCTATTAACAAATGACCTCAAATTCTCTTCTTTTTTTATATCTTTTATTTATATTTTCATAATTTCTATTAAGAAAATATATGAACTTAATACAATATTTTCATTAAATATATTATATGTAAAAACAAGATGTCAAAAAAAATCTTTCAAAATTTTTTGACAATTAAATATCAAACTATTATTAAATAAAGAAAAAAGTGAGCCATCAAGGCTTAGTCCTAATGGTCAAAACATACTCCCTCTAAGAGAGTATGTTTAATACTTGGTAGAAATTTTCACATATTATGGGACTTTCTCAGAAATAATTAGGTAGAATACTTTTTCTATAATGAAGACAATCTCTTGAATGCTGAGTGTATTATAACTGTAAGTTATCATCTTAGTAAAATTTCAGTAAATTCTTAGTTACATATCAATAGATATCTAATTAAATATTAGTAGATTTGTAATATATAATATTTCAAAAAAAAGTAAAAGAAGAGGGTTAAAAAAATTTGCATATGGATTTGGTCTAACTATTGTTAGAATTTTTTTATTACAATAGTTTTTAAATTTTTTTAATTGAAATAATAAATTAAAAAATTATTTACTCCTCATATATTGTTAAAAATATTAAAATAGAGATTAAATTATTATAGGTAAAAAAGTATATCGAAAAAAATATTTAAATAGAGACTAAATTATATAATTAAAGTAATTATTTTTAATTTATTATTATTTAAAAGTTTTTGAATAGAAATGATAATAATCTAATTGGTTGACTAACAAAAATAAAAGTCAAAAGATGTCTATTTGTTTGTCCAAACTTGAGAGAAATTTTATTTTTTTCCCAAACATTAGCAACGAGTTATGTCTATTTTCCTTTCAAATATATATCAGTTAAGTCGCTGGATAATTCTTTTAACATGCAAAATTATTTTTATTGCTTGAATACATTAAAATTTTTAAAGTTGAAAACTCAAAGAAATTCATGGGTAAAAATGTCATTTTATGAAATTTTTAAACAAAGCAAAAATAAATAAATGTTAAAATACATAAACATGATAAAATATAAGATTTTTTTAAGCAGTTTAATCTAAGAGTTATTTAAAATATTATTATTTTCTTAAAAAAATTCATCATTTCTTTTCAAACATTATTATAAAAAGTTAAGTATAATTACATAATTTTAACCAAAAGAAGCAATTTATAACTAAATAATCAATAATTTTTCTTAAAAATTCTATTAATATAAAATGTATTTGAAAAGTTTCAAATTGAAAAACTATGTCCAACGAATTCTTGAAAATTTATGTTTAAATCTTCATATATATTTTATCAATTTTTTAATTTTTATTCTTAATTGAATTTAGAATTATTTGAATCATGTTCGATCTTTAACTCATAAAAATTCAATCAAACAAATTAATTGAGATATGTATGGCACTCCAAGGTTTTATGTGTACATATAATTTTGTGCTCATTCAAAAATACAGTGTTAAACATGAAGAACTTCTAGTTTTTTTTTTCTTCATATTTTCACCATATTCAAATAATAAAAATATTTTTATTTTAATAAATTATGTCCAAAAAAAATTGTTTATAAGGATTTAAGTGATATATATTTCAAAACTATATATCTATATTTTAATTCCACAAGCAATATGGACTAAAGGGATAAATTAGAACTCAACAGATAATTGAAGTAAGAGTATGAAAATGCCATATTCATTGTACATTTGGGTGAAAATGTCATATTCATCAAACGTTGGGGGTGAAGATGTCAGTTTTTGCCTTTTCTCTGAAGTTCTTATCCAACGCAGGTCTTTACACGGTAAATAATTGGTGAAGTTTAAACCGTAATCTCTTATAAAATCTCAATAAATCTTATATTAGAAGTTCATTTCTATTGCATTGATTATATTATATTTACTATAAGTTGATTTTAATTTTTTAATTTTAAGTCAATGTATAATTATATAAATAATGACGAAGTAATAAATATTTTTTGTTCACTTCGGATTATGTAAATTATGATATCTAAAGCAGTTTAATAATTAAATTAATATACTTTTGAAAAGAAAATGATGAATTTTCATTGCCAGAAATTTTTGACGAATAAAAATTTGATGCTTAATAATTAATCTTTAACTAATTAAATGAATTTTATAATTAATAAATTAATTAAAATCAACTAATTGTTATTTTTTTATAAATATAAAGGGATATTATCACATCCCTCCCTTAAGGTTTGAGATTGTATCACTTAGATGAAAATTATGGAAAATGTATCACTTACTTTCTCTACTAGATTAGTCAACTAACTTCAAATAATAAATTTACTCAAATATTCTTAATTATTTATTTTTGACTTATTTTGCGTGCTAATTAATTCAAATTTATAAAATAAATAAAATAATCATAGAATAGAATAAAAGATGAGAAAATTAAAAACTTGATTTGAAGTATAAAATTTTTAATAATTTCGATCTAAATAAATGATAGAGATACATATAATTAATAAAATTGATTAAAAAATAAAAAAATAAATTTTTTCTAATTTCTCTTTCATTGAATAAGAATTTAAGAAAGTAAAATTTTTTTCTTTAAACAATTAAATAATGATATTTTACGTATTTATCCTCATACTTAACAGTCAACTAACGATCAAATATAACTATAGAAAAGGTAAGTGATACATTCTCCATAATTTTTATCTAAGTAATACAATTTCAAACCTCATGAGAAGAATGTGATAATATCTCTAAATATAAATTGCAGTCTAGCTCTTGGATGCTTGCAAAATTAATCTGGACCACTAAGTTATCAGAAAAGAAAAATAATTATGAAGAGTAATTACATATAATACAACCACATACATAATATATAAAAATCTTATATATATTATATTAGCTCTTGGATGCTTGCAAAATTAATCTGGACCACTTGATGGAATACAATCTTCCTAATTATAAACTAAAACAATAATAGGAACTACAGTTATTTCGAAACATTTAGTGTTTACTTTCCATGACTTTCCGACCATTCTGCCATTAAGCACATCAAAGCCGGTTTAATGTCATGATCGAGATCTTTATAACAATCAATGCTGTTAATAACATCCACAGAGCGGTACCATCCAGAAGCATAAGACTCACGACTTTGAATGGGGAGTGCTAAGAAATCACGAGCCATCCGAGCTAGCGAGGGAAAGATTGGAGTATAAGCACGCCACCAAGCTAATATATCAAACTTTTCAATTGAAGGAAATTTAGGATCTTTTAAATATCTTTCAAGTTCTGATGATTTATGTGAAGAAAAGAGCATGTTGCGTGAAGATGGGCAAGGCCTCCCCATACCATCTAAATATGAAGTTGTCGCATCTGCAGAATCAGATTCAGAGATCTTTGCATATTTTTTATAGACACTGGTAAAATCATCCATAATTTTTTCAAGGTAGTAATCAGCATCATGACCATAAATCTTGTTGTACCAAAGTTGTATAATATCCATTTTGAATCGCGGATCAAGAACTGCAGCAATTACTAGATCCAATCTATGTTTCTCTAACACATAAGCCAATTTTCTTATTGCAGATGAAATCTCTTCATCAAATTGGGTTCTTTGTAGTGGAAGCAATTTCATATACAAGTCACAAAACTTAGGAAAATGCTGATTTGCCGTGCTTGTGAAAGTTATAAATACTGCCCATAAATTCTTTGTAATGGTGGCATATGGCAGC
The DNA here is from genome assembly GCA_028052125.1 of Melia azedarach. Lineage (NCBI taxonomy): Eukaryota > Viridiplantae > Streptophyta > Magnoliopsida > Sapindales > Meliaceae > Melia > Melia azedarach. The sequence continues at coordinate 16,530,214 of CM051396.1, forward strand.
TGCCTCATCCCAATGCTCCTTTGTTAAGTTTATTGACCTTGATTTGAAATCAGAATCTATTCGCTCCAGCTCACACAATGCTTCTTTATAACCCACTGCTTCCAAGAACTGGCAGAGAGAATGAGCATATTTAGGAAAAGGATCAGAAACATTCACTATTTTTCCCATAGACTTGGTGTTGTCAATGGCAATTTGAAAATTACGCATATTCGATGCAGTGCTATTGACGTAATCAATACACTTTCTTATCCCATCAAATTTGTTCCATAACCATTTTTCCAAATTATCTTCAAAATTATAACGAATCAAGTTCACAATATCAAGTGGAAATAGAAAACCAAGAAAAGGGTGGGGAATATCTCGTTGACTAAACTCGCTCTCAATTTCTCCAATAACATCTTCATAATCACTTTTGTTGAAAAGATTAAAATCAGGATGTCCCCAACAATGATAACTTATAGAGCATATACTCCCATCAATCTTCATATCCGAACATGATTGTCTCAAAAATTTTACTAAATTTTGATAATTATGTTCACGCTTCCCGTCCTCAAAGGCATCATCAACACTAATGATCTTCATCTTCGATTCCCAATTATTATCAATATAGCATACTATCAAGATATGCCATTTCTCAAAGTCCTCAATTAATAAGTTAAAACGACACGAGGTTTGACTGAGAACCATGCGGAGTTTTTCCTTCTCTTCTTCGTAAATTTGGAGTATCTCAACCTTTCTGGAGTTCAGTACTGATGGATTGAAATACTCAGAATTAAAATGTCCGTTCTCATCGAAACAGCTTTTGAGGAGATCAGTCACAGACTTACCTTCAATAACAGCAGAAGAAGTGAAATTCCTTCTTTGATCAATTGACTTATCAGCATCTTCACCTCCATTATTATTTCTCTTGCGTCGGCATGTCTCCAAATGATTATTGAGATGCGTGGTTCCCTTCTTGCTTGAACCATCAAACACCTTCTCGCAATGAATACATCTAGCACAATCACTTCCATCTGCTCCTGCAAACTTAATCATCTCGTCCCAAACCTTTGACCGCTTCTTTCTTTGCTTATTACTACCTGACGAATTCCCCGCATCATGTTGGTGGTTCATGACTATATTCATCTCAACATTATTCCCTTGATTTCCATCTACTTCTCTCCCCCCAGTGATTTCCTGTCAACATCAATTGGTCGACATATATATACTATAATTTGAACGGCGACTGAAATTAAAGATGGAATATAAGCTTTAAACTCCTCATCAGTTTAGTTTATGAATTTTTAATACAGGCAGAGATATTCTACTGAAAGAAATTGAATTCTATGTTCTTTCATTTGAATTCTATGTTCTTTCATTCTCTAATAGAGAGAGAGAGAGAGAGGCAGCACATATATACCTGTCCATCGGGTGGTTGTATTGCCAAGGTATCGTTATTAGCCAAAGACGAAGACGTCCCATTAATATCCATAGCTAGCCTGCAAACAGAACAAGAACACATATGATATCTAATGAAGCTGATTGAAGTGGATGACTTCATTATCAACAAAATTAAATATGTAAAAGTATACCAGACGATAGATCTCGATCTCAAAACACTTACTTGAAATCAACCAGACCTCAGTTGAATCACAGTTATAGATCCAGAGAAAGCCGAGCCGAGCCGAATTTTATGTCAGGGGTGTGCTTAATTTTGAGCCATCAGTGTGTGTATATATATATACACAAGCCTTCTCTTCAGTTTTGCAAATCGATGAGAAAGAATAAGTTGATTAATCTAAGGGTAAATTGCTTCGAAGCTCCAATCTTGGTTTATATATGTAGTCAAAAAGCTAAATGTGAAAGCAAGAGACTAAAAGCATTACTTTAACTATATGGGGCCCGCCACTGGTTCCTTCCAGGAAATTTCCTCAACGACCCACCATTCCTCTACACTTTACAGCTACCAAGTAAAAATATTATTTTATATTAACTCTTTAAAGTGAATCAATACCTAAATTTTTTAATGATTTCATTGTACATGAGACCTAAGAATGTCCAAAATCAAGAATCATTTCTTCACAAATTTATCTTTCCCTTCTTATTTCTCAATTCCGTGGCAACTTTGACATTTCGCAATTAATCAAAAAAATCCAAATTAATTCTCTTAAATAAAACTATACCTCAATATTATAATGCAATTATGAATAAGGAAATTTGCAATCTTTTGGTCAAAAGGTAAGAAACCCAGAACTTTTTTGCGATAAATAGTCACTTTTTGGATTTAAACTCAGAACCCATTGATGATTTTGCTAAAAACGTGTAATTTTGGCTTTAAATTGAGAAGTGGTGTTTAAGCACGTAGTGGTGGTTTCTTTGCACCTGCAGGCTGCATGCAAGGTGTTCGATGAAATTCCTAGTACATAGATGAGTAATAGCAAGGTGGCGAAAAAGTCCTAGAACCCCTCAAATTTTAGTGAATTATTTATTATCTCTAAAGATTTTAAAAAACATCTCCTTATATCTTCTACTAATTAAAATGACGAAAAAATTTAAATTTTCAGTTAATCAATTAATAATGAGATAATAAATAAGAGATCACATTATAAACATGAAATTTATATCTTAAATATGAATTTATATAACAGTAATTTTTTATAATTTAATAAAAAAATTAAAATAATTTAATAAATAAATTTTAATTTTTTTTGTCAACTCAATTAACGGAAATATATAAAAAAACAATTTTAAAATTTTAAGAAAATAATAAGTAATTCACTAAAATTTGATAGGAGTGTCGGGCTTTTTCGCAGCAAGGGAGTAGATGCATGTTTTCTATCTTACCGCCCTACACCATCTCTTCGACAAGTGATATAGTCTCCTCGACCTTCATCGTCGTCGGTTTATAATACTCTTCTATCAACTCCACTAATAATTAACTCACCACCTCCCACTTCTCGCAGCACCCAACCAGTAGCTTCTCTACCTCAAGTAAACCCACAACCAACTTCTCTTACAGCCATCCACGGTGGCTAATCGGCCATTTTTAATGCTTACAGCTTGTGTGAAACTGAGAGGGAAGAAGAAGAAGGGGAAGTGATTGCATTGTTGCCAGAATCGAACTGAATGCAAATGTTATTGGGCCAGCTTTAATTAGCAAATTTCCTCGTTTATCGATACAAAGAAAGTGATAAAGTAATTGCATGTGTTTACGAAAGGATATTAAAATAAATTTGATTCTTCTCATTCCAAAGCACTGCAACTGATACTATTACGCAGCTTTTTCAAAGTTCTGACATTCAATCAGAAGGCTCAATTGTGTTTGCGCACAAAAATAACAGGCTAATCTGGGATATTGGACTTTCTCCAGATTTTTCAACCTGTCATTTTCACACTACTGTCTCATTTGATAATAATGTTCTCTTTTTCTTTTTGTTTAAAAATAAGAAAGAAAAAGCGAGAGATACCCACAAAGGCAAAAAAAATAAATATTTTTTTAAATATTTAAAATAAAAAAGAGGCGCGAAAAGGGAAAGAAGGGGGGGAAAGAGGAAGGGGGAGAGAAAGAAGGAGGAGAGGCGGAAAGCGGAAAAAAGAGGGAAAGAGAGGAGGGAGCGGGAGGAGGAAGACAGAAGGAGGAAGAGAAGGGGGGAGGGGAAAAGAAGGGAAGAAAGGAGAGGGGGAAAGAAGGGAAGGGGGAGGAGAGAAGGGAGGAGAAAGAAACGAGGAAAAAGAAGAGAAAAGAAAGGGAAAGGGGAAGAGGAAGAAAAAGAAGGGGGGAAAGGAAGAGGAGGGAAAAGGGAGGGGAAGAAGGGAGAGCCAAGAAAGGAAGAGAAGAAGAGAAAGGGAGGGGAAGGGATAAATTCGAATATTAAATTTTTATGTGAATAAAACATTAATTTTTTAAAACTAATATTATTTTATTTTAATGATTTATACACTATAAATTAATATAATAAAAATAAAATTATCTAAAATAAAAATAATTTAAAATAAAAATTATAAAACAATAATGATAAATGGTTTAAAAGAAATAAATTAAGAATATAATTTATTACATTATTTTTAAATTGAAAGATTATATTAGTCATTATATATTAGTAATAGAGATAAAATGATCCATTTATATATCTTTTAAATATTCAGGTGGTATTTTACTTTCTTTTCTAAATTTGAGGAATATTTCTCATTTGGCTTATTCTTGAGGAGGGTACCTCTTAATACTCCAAACAAATAATTTGATAGTATGTATATATATATATATATATATATATATATATATATAAAAGTAATTTTTAGTAGACTTTTATCATTAAAAAAATACTAAAAGATGAAACCAAATGAATACTAAAAATTTAAGAGAGAAGAATGTCGACAAGTAGAGACATTTGAAGCCAAGAACATAAAAGAAAGGGATACGAATGCTCACAACGAAGAGTTTTAAACAGTAGATTATTGCCTACCAACTTTATACTTTCCTTTCCTTTCCTTTTTCACTTTAGTAAATAAATAAATAATTGTAAAAATTCTAAAAATTGGAGGTGGAAAGATTTGAATCATGAGTTAAATATCTTTTGGAAAAATAGAGTCATAATTGATCAACTACAGATAAAATTATATTAAAAAGATATTATACATACCTCCTATGAGATTTATATTACTTTAATTAAAAAAATTAAGTAATTATTTTAATAAACAAATTTTTATTGTTATATTTTAAAAAATAACGTAAATTTTTTAAAATAAAGTAAGGGTCTTTTAGATAATTTAGCATTTTAAAAAAGTTGATAAAATTTTATTGTCAAAAATAAAATTTTAGGTTTTTTCTATAAAAAAGATAATTGTTTTAAATTTTTAAAAACTCTTTTTTTGGTGACAATCAAACAATACTAAAAAATTTAAAAAATATTTTTATCATACATTAAAGAAAAAATCAAACTAAAAGAGTACTAAAAGTTTAAGAGAAAAGAATGTCGACAAGCTGAGGTGTTTGGAGCCTAGAATATAAGAGAAAGGGATATGAATGTCGGCAAAGAAGAGTTTAAACATGCAGTAGATTGTTGCCTACCAACTTTATGCTTTCCTTTCCTTTCCTTTTTATTTAGTACATAAATAAATAATTATAAAAAGTTTTTTAAAATTTCTAAAAATTTGAGGTAAAGAGGTTGGACCATGAATTAAATATTTTTTTAAAAAAGTATTCATAATTGATTAATTAACATGTACGTTACAAATAAAAATTCATTAAAAGGATATTATCACATAACTCTACTGAGATTTGTATAAATATTACTTTAGTAGAAAATTTGAGTAATTATTTTTATTGACAAATGTTTACTGTTATATTTTTTAAAAAATAAAATTTTTTAAAATAAAGTGAAGTTATTTTAAATAATTTAATATTTAAAAAAAATAGAGAAATTCTATTGTCAAAAATTAAATTTCGAATTTCTCCTGTAAAAGAAAAATAGTTTTTAAAATTTTTAAAAACCCTTTTTCTAGTGGCAATCAAATGATACCCAAAAATTTAGAAAAAGGCTTTTATCATAAAAAAATATATTAATAAAAAAATTAAGCTAAACGAGCACTAAAAGTTTTAAGAGAGAAGAATGTTAGCGAATTGAGACGTTTGGAGCCGAGATTATAAGAGAAAGAGATACGAATGTCAACAAAGAAGGGTTTAAGTAGTAGATTGTTGCCTATCAACTTTATACTTGTATAAACTATCAACTCCACAATAAAATAACTTCATCAACTTGTATAAACTAATCACTTCATCAATTCTACAATAATAAGAAGAATTAAAGAGCTGCGATTACAGTGATGGAGTGAGAATTGGAGGAATTTCTCAAGCAACAATGCGAACAGTTGCTTCTTATCGAATGGGCTTGACAATGGTGATTTGAGAGGATTTGATGGAGAGAAATCATTTTACTTTGAGTTGATTAGGATTTATAAAGTTACATTTTTTTTATTTTGTTCTTTATGGAAAAGGGTCTCTAAGGGATAGGGTAAGGTAAGGCAACAAATATAATTCCCAAATCTATTTTGAGGACCAAAATGAAACCCTATACTTGACTCAAACAGGATACGACTCCACAAGTTCAGGAAAACTTCTCATCCCTAACACTAGGGGAGGTAAGTGATACATTCTCTGAAGTTTTTATTCAAAGTGATACTTGTAGAAACCTTAGGAGAGGCATGTGATATTGAAAATCTAAGATTTTACTCCTATGTTATGAACTAGGAAAATTTCATATACTTCTTCTGAAGTTTGTCAAAACTATAGGTAGATAAAAAGAATGTCATAATTCATAGATAACATTTCTCTAATTTAACGAAAAATTGATTTTTTTGTTTGTTAACTTGCGGAAATCAATTTTTCCCTCAAAGTCGATTTTTCTTTTTGTTTCGACGCTCAATCAATACAATTTCGAATCTAATTTTTTCTTTTCTTCAACACCTTCTAGAACCACAAAAGATCCAAAACAATAATTTTTTCATTCTAAACTATCACAAAACAAAACATAAACTCCTTAAATTAAGAAAACCATGAATAGAGTTCTACAAAGTTTAAATCAACCAAAAGAATAACATAAATTTGAAAGGAATAAGAGAAAAAAACATGAAAATACAAGATGTTATAATTAATGGCACAAAGCAAAACAACAATACATAACCAAAGAGGTTTTCATTTCTCAAAGTTTCCATATCTCTTCTCTAATATGCAAACTTTGTCCTCAACTCTAAGATAACTTCAAAGACTTTCTTCTTTATGCAATATTCCTTTTCGTTGTAGGAATGGCAATCTTAATTTTATTCCGATTAGAATTCTTAATTGGCTTACGGTTACGATTCTCTAATGTTTATCATGGACTTTGTTTTAACTTTTAACTAGGTTTGATATAATTTTTAAGGGTTGAGTCCTATTTTGGTTTTGATGAAATTTTAGTCGGGCTAAGTTATTGGGCCTCTGTCTATATCTTTTTTCCTTCAGTGTCGAGCTACAATTTTTTTATTTTTCTTTCATTAATTAGAATTAAAATAATTCACTAAACTAAATGGATATGATTAATTTAAAAACTTACAATTTTGTCGATAAATCAACCCAAAATCTAGCTTGAGCTCTCTAGTATTGATTAGAGGGAAGCAATCGAGTTTATCATTCTAAACTTCATCAATATACTGAACAATAATGGAACACTCACAGATGAGTTTTGCTACTGTGGATAAGAACAAGGATTTTCTTGTGAATCAGATTCGTCTCTAAAAGTTGAGGGCCTTTGTTGGATGAATGAGAAACAGGAGAGATCCGTCAAGTTTGATCGACATAGAGAAGGAAAATGAAGAATTTGAAGAAGAATTTGAGAATGAAAGATTAGAGTTTGCCATATTACAAGCTCCCATACCAAGAGAAGATCTTAGAATATAAGTGTTTGGTTAACTAAAAAATTATTGAGAAGAATTTTAGAGAAAGAGTGATGAACATTTTTCTTTTCATTAATCTTCTAACTTCATACAAAGAATCACTTGGCTATTTATATAGTTGTACAGCTCCTTGAACTTTCTGAATTTTCTAAAAGAAAATATCTGTAACTAATTGTTAGCTTTTCTAATACAGTTTTACATAAACACACAGTGACTCATAACAGCTTTAACCCATATAACAAGTTCTTTCAACTTGAACTTCTAAGCAGGAACACTTTGACAACTAGCTCAGAATTCTAACTGACACTATTGACAAGTCAGAAGAATATTTAACAGATTCTTTTAATCTTAACCCAACTCGTGGCCACAACTACTGTTCTATACAGTGATCGGACCGGACAAAATCCGATGGAATCATCTATAAATTAATCACTCCATCTACTTTGTAGCCATTGCATTTCTTTCTGTGAAACACGTTTTTCCTCAAAATCAAACCAAACCCACCAACATCACAGCCATGGACGCAGCAGCTGATCAAGTTCTAGACTGGCAGAATGTAATCGTGGCCTTTTGCTTTACTTCAGCTCTTGAATTAGAATGTTTTTTTTTTTTTTTTCCATTTCGTTGTAGGAATGGTAATCTTGATTTTATTTCGATTAGAATTCTTAATTGGCTTACGGTTACGATTCTCTAATGTTTATCATGGACTTTGTTTTAACTTTTAACTAGGTTTGATATAATTTTTAAGGGTTGAGTCCTATATTGGTCGTGATGAAACTTTAGTTGGGCTAAGTTATTGGGCCTCTGTTGAACCCTTCTTGTTTTGGTTATTGTCTGAGTTTAGGAATTCTCTCTATGGACAAAACCCTTTGGTTAAGCTGGGTAGTCGGCTATTCATCTATTTGGTAAGCCGGCCCAATGGAAATGGGGGGTCCTCATATTGTACTGGTCTTTTATGGACCTGAATACTACAAGACTTTTTTGTGTAAGGGAGGCGTCAGTTCAGATCACGATCTGGGGGCTTCAGTCCTTAGTCCTTACTCGACGTACAAGCCTGGTCTGCGTAAACAGAGCATACCCTACCTAGGACCATAGGTCCAAACCACTAATATATCCAAATTTATCCGAACCCTGAAAGCAAACAAGAATACAAAGATATCTAATGAAGCTGCTGATTGAAGTTATCAACAGCAGATCGATCACACCAAAATTAGATTCAAAGCTAATCAGAGGATTGAAACCAACAAGCTAGATCTCAATTGAATGTACAGTTGTAGATCACTAGAGCTAGATTGAGCTAGCTCCCAGTGGTTGTATATATGCAACAAGTCTTCTGTTACCGTAAATTAAATGAATGAATAAAGAATAATTAATTAATTAATCAAAAAAGTAGGTTACAACTTAGAAACTTCAGTCCGGATCTGCACACGTAGTCAGAAAGCAAAACGTACGTCAAAGCAAAAAAGAACGACTTCGCTAGAGAATTAAATTCGGACTATCCGAATTTCCACGGAAGATTAGTTTTCTTTGTCAGGTGGAGGTGGGACCCGCCGTTTGTCCCTTCTCAGCTACAGTGCCGTTTATTATAGCCACTAATTTCTTTGTTCTTCTATTAGTGTCAATTAATAATTTTAAATAAAATAATTGTCGAATAATTCGATTTTGATTTGTTACGAAGGAAAAAAGCCTCTGAGGAACTTCAAGAGAATCACATGCATGGAGATGTCAGCTGAAATAATTGTTTAAATTTATTTATATATAAAAAGAGAGATAATAATAAAGTATCAAAACAGGAGTGCGTGTCCCTTGGAGAGACACGTCTCTTTTTTTTTTTAAATTTGAAAAAATAAAAAGTAGAGGTTACTCCAGTAATTAGGACTTCAATTTGAGAAGAATGCTATGAATTCTTCTATTTCTTAAAAAATAAACGTTGTAAAGAAATGAAATTAAAAGAGAAAAACGAAATCAAGAGAATTAATGTTAGTGGCTTCCTTGATGTGGAGAGATATACAATTTGATTTTGATCCCTCGTGACAAAATCAGAGAAGAAACAATTATTTCATTTACCTTTTTATTTTTTATTAATCTTTTTGTTAAGTGAAAAAAAAAAAAAACTCGGTGTAGGTAGTGAAGGAAGTGAACCGGATGTAAAAAAATCCGGAAGAATTAATTAATTCAGTCAATTCAGAGAAACTATAAACAAAACTGGAAGCAATTTGCAATATGTCCGAAATCCGAATAACTAGAATTAATCATTCGTAGAATTCGTGCTTATATATTCTTTGATTCTGACTCAAGAAATCGAACTCAAAGTAGAATCCGAAAGTTTGTCCGAATCCAGCTCGTGCACATGTGAACTCAAAGTAGAATTCGTGAACTTAATTATTCAGCTACGCAAGCATGCATGATTTTGACAATTTTGGTCCTTGAAAATATTTAGTTTCAAACACATGCATATTCATTCATTGTATATAAAAAATGTATTGAAAAGAAAAACAACAATAAGAAATTTTTTTATTCGGTGGCTTCCTAGATGTTGAGAGGTAAATTCATTTTGATCCCTCGCAACAAACATAAAAGAAGAAGCAACATTTTTCCTTTTTATTTTTCATTTTTGTTTTTAGGTGGGAAAACTCCTGGTCGTAAAGAAAGTACTGAAGCGGACGTAGGAATATTCGAAAGAACTGAACAGTACTGCAGGCTTTTTTTCCTTTTTTAAATTGTTCTTGCTTTGAAAGAGACAGTCTGAAGAAAGTTGAAAGCAAATAAGGTCCGAACTAGAATTCGAATATGCAAACTTCCATCAATATAGATGCAACTTTATTTATTTATGAGTGGGCCGGATTACATTGATGTAGACACAGCATTCATGTATCATGTATGCATATGCATACGTGTCAATCAACTTGTTCATTTGTCAGACAAGAAAGTTCTTCCGGATTTTTGTAGATTCCGTTTTACATAACTGCTTGTTTTCTACAGTAATCGGGCCTAACGAAAATCCGATGAAAATTGTCTACAGTAGGATCCGAAAATTTTGTCCCAACACAACTCAGCCACGACTACTGTTTTCTACAGTAATCGGACCTGGAAAATCCGATGAAAATTGTTTATAAATTACTAACTCCAATCCATCATAGCTTCGCAAGTTTACAAACAGGCATTGCATTTCTCTCTCTTAAACATATTTTTCCCTAAACCAAACCAACATCACCGCCATGGACGCAGCAGCTCAGGTTCTGGAATGGCAGAATATTATCATGGGCTTTTGCTTTACTTCAGCTGTTGAATTAGCTAAAGCTCAATCTCAACTTTCCCCTCCCTACTATGTGCTTTCATTTGCTATCTTTCTTACCTTTCTCTCTCTCTTTATCTCAAAACTTATTGCCCACAAGTTTACTTTCGCATCCAAAGTGTTGCAAAAAGTAGCCATCGTCGTTGCTGCCACTGCGTTCGTCTTCGCTACAACAATCCCATTTCCACTGTGGCTCAAGTTTGCTTCCTGGGCTCTCTACGCAGTCTCGTTGCTCAGCATCGTCATTTGCAACTTCATCGCGGGAAGAGATTGACAAGCTAGCTGAAAAGGTTTTTTTCAGCAGCCTCTACTGTCTTTTCCCCTTTTAAGTCTTTTCCCTATTAAGCAAAATGTCTGTTTCAGTTTATCTCGAGTAATGATCATTTGTGTTTGATGATATCTAATAAGTTTCCTGTTGTTGTTGTGTACCAGTCGCACTACGTGTAACTTCTGTTTTTTCTAAAATCACTATACTTCTTGTTATGGGATTGAATTATGTAATAATATTATTACTCTTGTGTGTGATTTAAACTATGTTTAGCTTGATTCACTTAATTTCTTTTTAGATAGCCAATCCAAAAACAAAAAGATAGCGAATATCCGACCACTTCTAATATAACTTGAAACAGGATAATACGTTGTTGTTACAAATATCCGAAAATATATTTTCGGACTTTAATTATCCGGTGTGAAAGAAAGGCAAGCATCTTCTAACTTAATTTGTACGTACCTAGAAATTGGAAAGCAAGTGTAGATTTCCTTTCACCTTTTGTTCTTTTTAATATGATTCTTTTCAGTTTAGTCATTCGGATGATTCGAAATTTTGGTACGGCATATAAGTCCCGGACACAAAGTAAAATGCTTTTTAAAACATAATTGATATACAAGTCGAGTTGTCGGATCCGATTGTGATTGGGTTGCTGATGAAAAGGAATTTGATCACTGCCCAGGTTTCCGGATAGTCCGATATCGATCCAAAACTTGGACAGTTAGGTTCCCCGCTGTTTCCTTGTAGCTGCTTCATCTACAATAATTAAATAGACTTGCAAGTCATATCTTGAACCACGTTTGCTTTTTCCCTTTATTTAATAATTAAACTTTTATACAGGATGAGCTGGCATATAATAATAATATTGTAAATGTGAATATATATATGATGTCCTAAATAAAGATATATTAAGGGACATTGTTACTTTCCCCCCTGACTTTTGGGGAAACGGCTCTTACCCCCCTATGTTCACAACCAATCTAAAAAATCCCCATGACTTCTTAAGAAAAGCAAGATACCCCCTACTGTTATTATTCCGTTAAAAATCCGTTAAGTTGAAGGTCATTTTAGTAATTTACATTAAAATATAATAAAAATACAAATGCGCAGGATCACCATTACTATTAAATTAAAATTCTTTTATCCTTTTATCCTTTTAGTACCTAAAGTTTGATTAAATAACTTCATAAGTCTAAAAATTTTAAATTATTCTTAAAATTTTTAATTTTATATACAACATTCATTATACTCTTATACTTAATATTTGTTAAAAATAACTAATAAATTTATAAATTTGATCAAATATAATATATTTATATAAAATATATTAATAAATAAATATTCTAATTATTTTATATTTGTATTTTATATATGTTAAAAAATATTAATGAATAAATAACAATTTTATTTTAATAATATATTAACAAAATAATTTTATTGTAATTAATAAGAGAACTTAAATAATAACTAATTTCATATTTGTAATTACTAAAAAATACAAATAAAATACAAATAAATATTATTATAAAAATATAAATTTATAAATCTATTTATTTTACAACATATGTATTATAAATATTTATAATTATATATAATTTAAATAATATATATTTAAAATATAAATAAAATAATAAATATTAAGTATAAGGATATAAATATTGTATATAAATTAAAAATTTTAAGAATAGTTAAAAATTTTAGACTTATGAAGTTATTTAATCAAACTTTAGGTACTAAAAGGATAAAGGATAAAAGAATTTTAATTTAATAGTAATGGTGGTCCCGCGCATTTGTATTTTATTATATTTTAATATAAATTACTAAAATGACCTTCAACTTAACGGATTTTTTAACGGAATAATAACAGTAGGGGGTATCTTGCTTTTCTTAAGAAGTCAG
>CM051396.1:18957337-19007886 GCA_028052125.1 Melia azedarach
AACTCGGGAGAGGAAACTGATAATACCTCAATCTCTATTTTCATAAAACAGAAGTCTTCCATTATATCCTTATAATTTCGCAGTCATGTGCATTTATTGACTTAATTCCTCCCAAACAATTATAATTCCAATTTACTACCAAATAATGTCGGTGAACTTCATTGGACCAAAATCATAATTCATGCTTAAACTGAACACGATCTACTTGCACTTAATCTTGACCTCCATTATCTCCCAAACAAATACATTAAAATGTCTTAATACTTTTTTAAGAAAATGTATTTAAAGAACTAAAAGTAAATATGATATTGGTATTATATTAAAGGGTTTACTAAGAGGAGGAAATACTAGTACCTGAAAATTGTTTTGATCTTTTAAAAGTATTAATGCTAAAAAATTGACCGAATCCACCAATTTAAGTTCAAACCACAATAATATTCTTACTCTTTACTATATATGTACGAGAGAGTGAGCCCAAATTATTCTTTAGAGCTCAAATAATTAAGACTAGTGTTAAAAAAAAAAAAAACTAACAGTGTTAGAGTTCAAAAGTAATATTTAAATGAAGATTGTGATAAAAAATTAATTTTATTTTCAAATAAAACCTTTATTTTATAAGGAATTCCTCTTGAAGTAGTATCTATCAAAACATGTTAATTTTTTTAATTAATTTAAAAATAAGGGTATTTTAAGTTAAATATAAGAATATATCATTTCATAACAGACAAAAAACTTCGCCCCTGGGCTTGAACTCCGTGTCCTAGCCTTCGTTGGTGATTCTTTTCGGACTCGTGAAAGAGGTGTTAACGGATAAGAAGAAATGGGTGAACTTAGAAACCTGAAGTCAGCATAGATTTTAGGACAATTAAGTGTAGATATTTTTAACGTTATGGTAAGCCCATTTTCGTAGTTTCCATGGCATCAACACTTTATCAATCCTGGCCTGTCCCTTGTTCGGGATTTTCAGGCCGTTGATTATTCAGGTTACTGCAGCTGTATGTAGACAACTGATTCGTTGTTTCTCAAAAAGACAACGAAGGGAGTGTATTACCATCAAATCAACTGAAAAATCATCTTCATAGTAGAGAAAAAGATATGCTGCAAAAGCCTACAATGAAAGCGTTAGTAGGTAAATACCTGTACTATCTTCTCTCTCTTTGATGCAGTGTTTTACAGACGTTACTATCTCAATCTCAGAATTATTCTACCTTTCAATTTCAATCTGTTCTGCTTTTTCATATAATCAGGTCTTCAACCCTAGCTATGTGATTTTTAATACAGCGTCCTTGAAATTAGGGATGCAATTAGAGTTATTATGTAATATTTATCTAACGTCAAATAAAAACATAACATATTTTAAGTGAACCCAAATTCATCTCATTAATGGCATTCCGTTAAAAATTGAAACTCTGGACCCAACTCTGTTTAATATTCATATCACCCATTTAATAGTTGTCATTCATTTAATATATATTTTTAGTATAGTTTAATATATATTTTAAAATAATACAATGTTATTTGTCTAATTATTAATAAATTTTATCCTAAACAGTATTAAATATTTTTAAAATATAATTAAATATTTTTAAAATATGAAAAACACAAGATTAAATATTGATTTAGAACAAAATAAATATTCAAATAATTAATCATGTTATAAATAAATTCACAAGTCAAGATTTTTAAAACTCGAATTCCACCTGATTATTAAATATGCCACGTTATTATTACGATCTATTTATTAATTATATCATTTTAAGTAAACTTTAATCTACTAATTTCGTATTGTGTACATGTTGAATTGATGAATCGTACCCAAAATTGTGACTCCTACTCAAAACTAGTCACACTATACTGTATCATCATCCCCTTGATTTTTTTTTTTAATTTTGTTTTTACTGATTATTTGTGCCTTGTTACGGTGAAATGAAAGATGATGTATCCATCCCTAAAGCTACGTATCCTAACTCTTTTTATGTGAACCATTGATGAATTTCTTGGTTTTCAATTAGACCTTGGAAAAACTTTTATATATATATATATATATATATATATATATAGAGAGAGAGAGAGAGAGAGAGAGAGAGAGAGAGAGAGAGATTTATAATACTCCTAAAATTTGACAAAAAATAAATAACCTCTAAAAATGAAAAATGACGGATAATCCTTGGACTCTTAATTCTGTTAATTTAAAATAAAAATAATTAAAATTCTCATGTGACAATGGATCCCAAAGAGAATAGAATCAATTAAAGAAAAAACTCATGTAAGTAGTTTATATTTGTTTTTATTTTATTATAGTATAATTTTATGTTGATGATGAAGCCCTCACTAACACTAGCAAAGGCACAACCACATAAGGATGTCTCTCTTGAATAAAGTGTGTGTGAAAGAATCAAAACTACATTGACATTTTGATAAAACATAGATCATTGCACTCCACGTTCAATTTGAATGTTGCACAAACGTTGCCTGCCAATAATTCTCGTCGGTACTTAGTCAAAATAAAAGCATCTCCTCCAATCACGCTCACAAGAAAGTTCTCAAATGAACTTTACTGTGAAAAGAATCAAAAGTAGATTAATTTATTAATATGTTTTTACAAGTTTATTATTTTCATTCACATATTTAATTATATATTTTTTAATATTACAAATACTTTCCACCTCACAGTAGTAAAGGCTTGCCTACTCGGTGAGGAGGCAATGTCTGGCCACTCAGGCCGAGTGGCCCAGCTCGAATGGTTAATTATATATATATATTTATATGGTCTAGTTGTAGACTAGATTTAGAAAATTTTGTATATGTATTCATATTAGTTAAAACAATATTAAGTAGGCCCAATATTTAAGAATAAGAATCCGGACAATATCAATGTCGATATAGATGCTTCCGAAATTTTTTAATTCATGAAAGATTGACCAAATTAAATATGGAAGATTTGTTGAATTGTATGCCTTAATCTAGTCAAAAAGCAGATATTAAATGAAAACGATATTTGATTTTTTTTTCAAAAAATATATATTTCAATATTTGATAGCATTATATTAATTAATTTAATAATTATATGACAACGAAACAAACAACAACAGTTTTCGAAAAATTGCATTCAATATTTTTCATGAGGCTTGAACATATATATATATATATATATATATATATAAATGAAAAATTATTTAATATAATAGATTTTATTATTGAGTTGTTGTGTACTTTAAAGATTTTGCATGAAAAAGGATTCCAATTATTAATTAAGAAAAAAAAATCTTTAACCTATAAATAGAGGGTAAAGTACTTAAAAGTTCTTAATAAGTTATTTAAAAGATTTTTGAAAGCATTCACTTTGAAAATCATTATATGTAACAGTAGCTTAGGAATATACACCCATATAGAATGATTTCTACTCTCAATTCTTTTTGAAGTATTTCTTTGATAATTCGTTATACCTTTAAACTTAGGATTCTACACCCATGTAGGCCCCCTTTTAAACTTGAATAGAAGCGTAGCCAAGATCTTTTATTAGGCCGAGGTAAATTTCTTATCTCAACCAAAGTTTTTAATTGAACTTCAACTATACAAAAAAACTTTACTATGAAAATTAAATATCCAAAGCTTAACTTCTAAAAATCATATCATAAATATAAGATAAAACTAAAAGAGTTTTGTAAATTTTGTAATTAGAGGTTTAATAAACAAGATATTAAAATGTCTTAGTACTATTTTTAAAAAAATGTATATAGAGAACTGAAAGTAAAAATGATCTTGCAAGCCACAATAATACTCTTTATTATATATGTACAAGAGAGTGAGTCCGAATTATTCTTTAGAGTTCAAATAAAGTTATTATAAAGAAGAAAGCTAAGAGTCTTTAAGCTCAAAAGTAATATCTAAATAAATTAAGATTGTAAAAAAAAATTAATTTTTTTTTTCAAACAAAACCTTTATTTATAAGGAAGTTTTCTTGAATAGTATTTATGAGAACACTTATTTTAAGTTAATTTTTTGAATAAATTAAGACAACTGATTCGTTGTTTCTCAAAAGACAACGAAGGGATTGTATTACCTCATCACAGCGGCACCCAAATCAATTGAAAATTCAATCTTCATCGCAGAGAAAAAGATACACGTAAAAGCCTACAACAGTAGTAGTAAAATGGCTGTATTATCTTCTCTCTCTCTTTTGACAGCAGTGTTTACAGACGTTACTATCTCAATCTCACAATAATTCTACCTTTCAATTTCAATATGTTCTAATTTTTCAATCCTACCTATGTGCTTTGTAATACAGCATCCTCGAAGGGGTGGCCAACTAGGGTTATTACGTCCTCTTCATACCGTGTCAAATAAAGATATAACATATTTTAGATTAATTTGAATTCAACCCATTCAATGATATTGTGCCAAAAATTAAAACCTTAATCCAACCTATTTAATTATGGTGTAACCCATTTAATAATTGTGTCATTTATTTAACGTATTTTTTAATATATTTTAATATATATTCTAAAATAATATAATGTTATTTATTCAAATATTAATAAATTTTATTTTAAATAGTATTACATATTTTTAAAAAATATAATTAAATATTTTTAAAATATGAAAACACAAGATTAAATACTAAGTTAGAATAAAATAATTATTCAAATAGTTAATCTTACAATAAATAAATTCAAGAATTAAGATCTCTAAATTCGAACTTAATCTAATTATTAATTGTGTCACATCATTTATGATATATTCATTAATCATATCATTTTAAGTGAATCTCAACTCTTCAATTTCATGTTGTGTTCATGTCGAGTTGACGAATGGTCCCCAAAAATTATTATGTCTATGTCGAATTGATGAATGGTACCCAAAATTGCCTTGCCTACTCTGAAACTAGTCACAATATACTATATCATCATCTCCTAGTTTTTTTTTTTAATTTTTATTTATTTATTTGTGTCTTGTTACTGCAAAATGAAAGATGATATATAGTAACTCTTTTTATATGAAGTATTGGTGAATTTCTTAATTTTTAATTAGACCTCGAAAAAATTTTAAATTTCAAGACAAATTAACATATATGCATATAATATATATAGAAAAATTTATCGATACTCCTAAAATTTGAAAAAAAAAAATTCTCTAAACTATGAAAAAATGACGAATAATCCTTGACTCTTAATTATGTTAATTTAAAATAAAAATAATCAAAATTCTTTTCTTTTTTTTATTTTTACTTAAAATTAAATTATATTATTTAATGAGAATATAAAATACATCTAATTACTAGTTTTATTAATATATGACATCAAACTTAATTCACATATTATAATTTATTATTTTCATTTTATTTTAAAAAGTTATTTTTCTTTTAAATAACTTATTAATATTGCTCATGTTCCACTTCTTTTTTGAAATATTTAAAAAAAAAGAAATTTTTTAAATGAGATGAAAGTAATACGTACTTTTTAGAAGTGACGTGACAATAGATCCCAGAGAGAATAGAACCAATTAAAGAAAAACACGTGTAAGTAATCTACTTTTGTTTTTAATTTCATTATGTTCTAATTTTGTTTTGATGATGAAGCCCCAAATAACACTAGCGACGGCACAACCCCAAATTGAATGAAGTATATGTGAAAAGAATCAAAACTATATTGACATTTTCATAAAACATAAATAATCATTGCACTCCACGTTTGATTTGAATGCTGCACACAACTTTTGACGTAATATTGCTTGCCACTTCAATTTGAATGTTGCACACAAACTTTTGACATAATGTTGCTTGGCAATAATTCGTGTCGGTGTTTAGTGAAAACAAAAGCATCTCCTCCAATCACGCCGACAAGAAATCAAAAGTAGATTAATATATTAATTATTCTTTACAAGTTTATTATTTTCATTCACACATTTTATTATATTTAGAGAAAATGACTCTTGGAGTTTTACTGTTTATATAAATACACTGATAAATCTTTAATATTTAAAAAATACTCGTATAAGTCTTAGTCTCTCAAAATTTAATGACTATGTAGTCCATAAACAATATAATTATATTTTTATTTATGACATGTTATTTTAATTATTTGATCTCATGCCGTTGATCTACGTTGATCACCATTGTCAATCACTATTTGTTTCAATAAAGATACTATTAAAATTTTTATTAAACGATTTATATAATAGTACTATTATTATCTCCATTTAAACAATGGTTTGTTATAAATTTGAAATTGAATTTTCAGATTTTATAACTTCAACTTTATATCTACGGCCAACTATTACTTAAATCATAATGGTAATGGTATTATTACGTAGATCATTTTATAAGAATTGTAATAATATTTATGAGACCTAAAACGTAGGAAAGTTACCAATATCGGCCAGCAGCAGCTGGCAACCATCTATTGTCAACATTTATTTGTTTCAACAAAGGTATTTGAACAATATCGATGTGTCTATTATGAATATGAAAACAAGTTTATAGTGTCTAATTGTAGACTAGATTTAGAAAATTTTGTATTCGTATTCATATTAGTTAAAAAAATATTAAGTAGGCCCAATAGTTAAGAATAAGAATCCGGACAATATCAATGTCGCTGTAGTGCTTCCGAAATTTTTTAATTCATGGAACATTGACCAAATTAAATATGGAAGATTTGTTGAATTGCATGTCTTAATCTAGTCAAAAAGCAGATATTAAATGAAAATGATATTTGAATTTCTTTTCAACAAATATATATTTAATAACATTATATTAAATGATTTAATAATTATATGATCACCTAACAAAAACGCTCTTAGAAAAAAGTTCTTCAAAAAAAATAAATAAAGATATATCCCTCCTTTTCTAATAAATAGAAAATGGTTTAACATAATAGATTTAAATGTTAACTTGTTGCGTACTTCTCAAAATTTTGCATCAAAAAGTATTCCAGTTATTAATCAAACTTGCAATGAACAAGAAAATTAAAAGGAACCTAATAGTGTCACTGAAAAAAGCATACGTTTATTAATAATAGGGATATTGTGATTTCCCCCCTAGTTCTTGGGAGAACGGCTCTTACCCCTTGTGTTTACAATTAATCTAAAAAATTCTTTTAACTTCTTAAGAAAAGTAAGATACCCCCTACTGTTGTATAATGGATATTGTATATAAAAATTAAAAATTTTAAGAATATTTTAAAAATTTTAGACTTATGGAATTATTTAATCAAACTTTAGGTATTAAAAGAATAAAAGGATTTTAATTTAATAGTAATGGTAGTCCCGAGCATTTTATATTTTTATTATATTTTAATATAAATTATTAATATGACTTTCAACTTAATGGATTTTTAATAGAATAATAATAGTAGGGGGTATCTTACTTTTCTTAAGAAGGCATGAGGGTTTTTTAGATTGGTTGTAAATAAGGAAGGGTAAGAACCGTTTTCCCAAGAGTTAGGGGGGAAATCATAATATCCCTTAATAATATTTTGGTAGACCTCGTTTCGTAGCATTAACTAGCAATGTATAAATATTAAATAAAGAAAAAATAATTACTGATACCAGACTTTCGAAAGACTCAAATATCCAAGAAATTCTATACTCGTGAGTCGCACTATAACTTGTAAAAAGGAAAGAAAACTAGAGGAAGCCGATTTTCAACAAAAATGTTCTAATACTACCAAGTGTTCAATTTTATTTATTTATTTTGTTTGAGTTAGTAAGAATAACTTTTGGAAAAGTAACGATTTAGGGTTCATTTAGTATAACTTTTTAAATAGAGTTTTTGAAATAAATTTTTTATCCGTAAAATTTTTATAAATAGAGCTTTTTAATAAAAATTTATTAATTATTTAGTTGTCACAAATAATTTTTAAAAATTTTGAGTAATTACTTTAATTAATAAATATTTAATATTATATTTTTAAAAAATAACACAAATTTTTTAAAATAAAGTAAGAATATTTTAGACAATTTTATCTTTTAAAAAAATTAAAAAAATTCTACTTACAAAAGTCTAAAAAACCAGTGACAGAACATCTATTGGCCGGAGGGAGCATTGGCCCACCAATTCTACAATTTTTTTAATTTTTTATTATAAATATTTATATTTTAAACTTCTTAGATTTATATACATTCTTTATCCTTATACTTTGAAACATTGTCATTTTACCCCTTACTTTATTAATTATTTTCAATATTATCTAACTAATTTTATTTTCAGCCTATTTTATCCCTCCCCCTAATTATTAAGTTCTGACTTTACTTCTGTCAAAAATTCTTTTTCAGTGACAATCAAACGACCTCAAAAATTTTTAAAATGACTTTTATTATTTAAAGGTCTTTTTGACTAATGAAAAAGCTAAATTAAATGAGCACTTAATAATTGAATGTGTATTTATCTCATTTAGATGACCTTTTACGGTTGATCCAAAATTGTGGTTGAGTGTTACTAATACAAGTGGCAAATCTCCTTGAGAGTTTTAAGAGTAGTGAGATAGTTGGTAGTTATCTCAGCAGCTTCCTCACTAACTGCCTTTTTTACCCAATATCTACTTCTCTCAATTAGAGTATTCCCCCTAACCTGAACTGAGGAAAGAATGATATAACCTCATAGTACACGAGCTCGAGATATAAGATATGTCACCTTAGGTCAAACTCACCAGCATGTGGAGTTGGTCCACCTTAGGTGATCCACCGATAACCTCTGATGTCTTAAGTTGGCCTCAGGTAATTCTCCTGAAACAAGTATATATTTATGGGTTTAATTATTTATTTTTAAAATTACTTATTAAAATTTGAATGCCTTCAAAATAATACGTGAATTACTTTATAGTTAAGAGTAAGACCATACATTTTAATAAATATTTCTAAGTACCAGAAATTATGCCCTACATTCTCTTTAATACAATTACTCAATTCATCCAAGTTATTTGAACAAGATAATAAAACCAGTAAATAAGGCTTTGAGTGTTACAGTACTGATTTAAAGTTTACTTGTTCTATATACATACAGAGAGGTGGACAGGCATAAGTTTAATTATCATTTTTTAACTATATTAAAACCCACATAAAACAAGAGAAAAATATTAAAAAACAAACAACACACGTACTTAATCTTACTGAATGGCAGCAAATAATTAAATTAATATTTACAGAAATAACAATTATACCCTTGTTTAATAATAGTTATCAAAAAAAAATTTAACTCTTAATTAAAAATAAATATAATAATAGTGAGTATTATTTCATAATATATTGATAATTAAATAATTATGAATATAATAAATTAAAATATAAATCTATTTGTTAATTAAAATATATAAACAATCCAACGTTAATTACATGTTAAAAATTAAATTAAATAAAGTATAAATAAATATTAATATATTAATAAAATTATTTTATTAATATATATTATAGTAATACATTTATGATTATATTATAATTTAAAAAATATATTTATATATAGTTAAAAAGTAAATAATATAATACAATATAAATAAATTTATAATATATTAGAAATATTATAATATTAATGTGTTATAATAAAGTAATATTATTTAGGGTTTTAAATTTATTTTATATTACTATATTATATTTTGTATAAATTTTGCATAGTTTAATATTTATTTCAGATAATTATTATTTACTATCTTAAAAGGGATAATTAATCATGTTTCAAATAAATTAAAACTTTTATGGATGTGTTATTTTGAAACTAGTAAGAACTAACCAATCTATTAGGCAAAGTATAAAAACTTGGGTAATTAGTAATAAAATTAAGGGTTAGTGAAATATTGTTATGAATACGAGAGAAAAAGATTCATTTCTTGAAATAGAAAATCATATTTATATTTTTGCATGGTTTCTCTCTAAATTGCTACGAATTCACTTTCAAGAAAATTCTTGAATATAAATAAATGTGTATTTCTATCAATTCTACTTTGGGTTTAACCTGCTAGAAATATATCAACCCCGCATATAATTTCGGATTAAAAGCTATGATTCATTCTAACGAAATAAAGATGATTGTTTGATGTAAAAGAAAAGAAAGGGTTCAAACGCTAATGCAGAGATTTTGAAACTAAACAAAGAAATAAGCATCCAAATGCCGAACGGATTTATTTAAAGAGGAAACTAATTAATCAAACAGGCCATCATCAAAATGAAACCGGATATGGCCGCGACAGCTCCTGCGACAGTCATGAGTCGAGCAGCCGATTTGGCTCTGCGGCTGCGCTGTAAGATGTAACCACCGGAACAAAACAGAAATCCAGCAACACTGCAAACCTCAGCTGGGAACAGCAACATTTTGGTGTTCTTTGGAATAGATGTGCTGGCACCAAGCTTGGTTGCCACAATGGCTAAACCCTGTTCAGCAGAGATCAGGAGCATTGTCTTCGCCATGCCAGAGAGATCGACCTCCGGTTCTTCCTGTACAATTTCCGCTCCCATCTCGATATCGGACGGAAATCTGTCAGGCGGTGGTTGCTCGTTGCTCTGATCAGAAACAAATGATGTATTGTTCAACCCCGGCGTGGTCAGCTCAATTGAATGAGCAGGGTCATGATCAGCTTGATGAAGTTGGACAGCATGGAAGTCACCATCACCATCACCGTCTCCAGAGCTCTCCCCGCCGCTGTGCCCGCTTCCAACAGCAGTTGGTTCATTATCAGGCAACGCATTAATACATTTCTGATGGAGTCCCCCAGCAAATGATGTTTCCAAATCTATCCCATAGGAGTGATCCTTTTGCGAAGACATTCTATAATAGCTCTCCCCAGCATTCGAATTTCCCCCGAGAAAATAGAAATTTTTATCCCCAGTAGTAACATCGTCTCCATTAACTGCCTTCCTTCTGATAAAAACTGCAGTAGCGTCATCATCAATCAATATCCGTCGTCCAATTTTGCTAGCTACAGGACGGATGTCAAATCCAAAACCCCTGGAAGCCGTATTTTGGATTTTATGCGCCATGAATTTATTATCCAATGAACATAATTTATATCCACCGCCTTCAGAGACCTCCCAGTGGCAGTGCCTGATTCGCGCAATAGTTTCTGCTTGAACAAGCATTATACGCTGGTAAAGTGATTCCACGTCATATGATTTTTTCCTGGGAGAATTGAAATTTTTATCCACAGCCACAATAGTAACATTTTGTCCAATAACCATCCTCTTTCCGGTAACAACTCTAGTTGCATGATCATGCCTCAGTATGCCGCGTCCAACTTCAAAAGCCCAGAAAGCCATATTTTCGATTGTTTGCACCATTGTTTTGTCTCCCTGTGACCATAATTTAAGTGCCACTACATAGGCTAGACATGCCAAAAATCCCCTGGAGTAAACACTATTGGAGGAAAGATGCCATCCCCATCTAGCTCCTTGATCATCTCTAATGGCTTTCCTAATTTTATGATCTTGAATTAAAGTTTTTAGAATGACCGTGTACAAGGATTTTTTATCCATCTTAGAAACAAAAGTATTGAACCGATGGTCGGCCAATTCAGACGCTAGGCGGTCTGCCAAGCTTGAGATTTCATCATAGCGCTCCCCAGCCAACAGATTTTCCCGAGGAAAATACGTATTTTCGTCCAAAAGAATAACATTGTCACGGACAATAGCAGTCTCTCTGATTAAAACTGCAGTCGCATGACCATCAATCAATATGCCTCGTCCAAGTTTCGCTCCGGGATGGATGTCGATTTCAAAAGCCTTGGAAGCCAGAGCTTGAATTTCAAGGGCCGTGGGTTTGTCATCCAGTAACAATAATTTATGTGCCACTTTATAAGCTAGATATGCTAGAATTCCCCTGGAGTAACGACTGTTGCCCTTACCACGGCCTTCTGAAACATTTCTTACGTCCCTCAGGATTTCTTGATCTTCCATTAAAGTTCTGATAATAATCTTATACAGGGACTTTTTATCCATCTTATTGTACCCATATTTGGCCAACTTAAAAGCTAACCAGCCTGCCCAGCTTGAGATTTCAGAATAGCTCTCACCATGAAGCAGGTTTCTCCTGAAAAAATAGGTATTTTGATCTACAACACTAACATTGTCTCCGATAACAGCCGTCTCTCCGATGACAACAGTAGTCCCTTGATAATCAATGAATATTCCGCTTCCAATTTTCGCCCCAGGATGGATGTCGATATCAAAAGCCATGGAAGCCAGATTTTGAATTTTATGCGCCTTCTCTTTGTCGTTCAGCGACCAAAATTTATGTGCCACTCTATAAGCTTGAAGTACTAGAAATCCTGGGGATCTGAAACAGTCGACATAACGATTCTTGCGAGCAGGATTGCATTCTTTCTCAGCTCTTAGATCATCTCTAATTACCCGCCCCATTTCAGGATCTTCGGTAAAAGTTGTCAAGAAAACCTTGCGCCACGATTCTGTAGCGGGATTAGATAAATATGTCCGGCCGACCAAACTAGACGCTACTGATTTCGCTAGCACATATTCTAATGAAGGCAAATCCCGAAAGCTTTTAGCTTCACCTTTGCTTGCCATTTTTAACCATATCTCAGCAAAATCATGTACAGAACAATACCTGCTAACAGAATTACACGAATCAAGATCCCAAAATCTAGTTTAATTTTCATAATTTGATAAACTGAGTTATACATATATGTGAATAATATGACGAACCTCTCAGCGGAACGTTCGTCGGCGAGCAACCGTGTGGACTTTGAAAAAGGAGATAATCTGCTTTCAGTCATATTTGTGCCCAAATCTTCCATTGATTGATAAGAACCAGAAATGTTTTGTCCTTTCAGAATGAAATTGATTATTTTTACTCAGATGAAGAAGAAGAAGATGGAGGAAAACATAGAACTTTTCTTAAAATATTAAATTCGAAAGAGAAGAATTACGGGAAAGTACTCAGCAGAATAAACTAATGAAGAATGACGTATGACAAAACATTTTTAATAAAAAAATAATATTTTAAGTTTCCGCATACGACGGCCATTAAAGACTAATGAAAATAACTTTTTCCCTCATTTCTTTTCTTCTATGTGTAAACCAAAACCAAAACTTCCTTCCCTCTGCAAAACCAAAAAGAGTCCTGAGGTGAAGAAGATGGCGTCCAAAATCCGCGTAGTCCAACTCTATCCTTCATATATCTCTTCACAGATTTCTTCAGCCCAAAATTCCGAAACTCAGTCATCAATTTTCAATTTGTTTTTCTCCCAATCAGTTGGTTTACTTCTCTTTCTTCTTCGTCATCAATATGGAATTCTTGTTCCGGTTTTTATTTCTACAGCACTTGTGATATCCATCATATTATCTTTCATCGGAGCATCTGTCTCGTTGTTAATCGGAATCCTACTATCCCAGCATGCTACAATTCGGAGATTTTCTCTCAGAATTTCCTCCACCTTCCTTGCTTCGGCTGTATCAATAATGGCGTGTCTCTTCTTTCTGGAAATTTTCAGGCAGGTTTCTTCAGGAATCAAATCGTGGAAGCCGAATGAGGACGGCGGAGATTCCTTCTTCTTCTACGGCTATGTACTTCAGGTATTCAGGAAGATCTATCCTCCGGAAGAACAATAAACAAAATTCCATCATTTTGAGCTTCCGAAATTAAGTAGCTGTGCTATCTTTAATTTCTTCCTGCATTATGAATATTTTTGTGATTGTAGACTATCATAGTGTTGTATAAAAGTTGTGTTCCCTAGTTTATTTGATTATCAAGTAAGCAGATTTCCAGTTGTTGGATCTTATTCTCCAGACTTTCAGTTTTAAATACTAATGTTTCCATTTTGAACACAAATTTTAATTGCAATGTAATTGAAATGATCTAGGCTGGCCCTCAATTTTGCTCTGCATATTTTTGAAAGCACTCACTTTGGAAATTACTAGGTGCTATAGCAGCTTAGGAATCTACACCCATATAGAATGATTTCTATTCTCAATTCTTTTACAAGCATCTCTTTGATAATTCGTTGTACATGCAAACTTAGGAATCTATACCCATATAGGGGTCCCTTTTAGACTTGAAGAGTTGAGCCGAGATAAATATCTTATTGAAATAAGATATAGAAGGGTTAACTAGCTATTAAAATTTATATCAAAAAAGATAAAACTAAAATATACTTATGAATTAATGTACAAAAACAGTTATGTGAAATTTGTAATTAGAGATTTAAATAGAATGTTCAAACAATGTATTAAAATCTCTTAATACTTTTTTACAAAATGTGTTCATAGAAATAAAAGTGAAAGCTGATCTTAGATACTGCATTAAAGGGTTTAGCAAGAGGTGAAAGTAATAGTACATAAAAATTGATTTGATCCTTTAAAAGTGTTTAAGGTTTAAAAATCGACCAAATTTACAAATCTAACTCCAAGCCACAATAACAGTCTTTACTATATATGCAAAACACAATGAGCCCGAATCACTCTCTAGTCTCAAGATTAAGGAAACACAAGAATAGTATAGCAGTCTTAAAACTCAAAATCATATCTAAATAAAGGTAGTGATAAAAAAATAATTTCTTTTTTAGATTTAAGAGGATTTTTTTTTTTTGAACTAGAATTTATAAAAACACTTATTTTTTTTTTTTAAATTAATTGAAGATAAGGGTGTTTTAAAATAAGTGGAAGAATATTTTCCTCTGTTTCATTAGGACAAAAATCCTTATTTCATAACAGACAAAAAGCTTCGTCTTTGGGCTTGAACTCCGTCCCCCGCCTTCGTTGGTGATTATTTTGGGACTTGTGAAAGAGAGCTGGCAGATTAGTTAACTTAGTAAATTGAAGAAAGCTTAGATTCAAAGGGTCAATTTTTTAACGGGTAAGCCCAATTTAGCCCAACAAGCAGACTTGGTTGGTTGAGTAAAGACTTAATTAACGGTAGATGTTGAATCCTGCAATTATTTCATTTAAACCCTTTTTAAATTCAATATTTATAATCAATATTTACAATTAGAAAAACGACAAATACCCCCCTATTAGATGTTCAGTTACATGATTTCCCCCTAATAGACGAAAATAAACACAAACCCCCTACTGTTAGTTAACTAGCAGTAAAAATTAATATATATAAGAGTAAAAGTTTTTTTAATCCTTAAAATTTGATTAAATACTCTCATAAGTCCTAATAATTTTGAAAATACCCTTAAAAGTTTTAGTTTTATATAAAATATTAATTATACCCTTATACATAATATTTAACAAAAAATTAATAAATTTTTAAAACTTCTAGTTTCATATAAATTATGTTTATATAAAATATATTTATAAATAAAAAAAATGTTGGTCATTATATAATATCTTAACAAAATACTTTTATTGTAATTTATTGTAAGAAATTAAATAATAACAAATTACATATTTATAATTACTAAAAAATTAAATACAACTAAAACATAAAGTATTAATTTATTAATAAAATATAGATTTATAAATCTATTTATTTTACAGTATAATAAATATTTATAATTATATTATAATTTATATAAAATACATATATAAAAATATAATTAAAATTATAAAACTAAAATAATAATAAATAAAAGTTATAATATGTTAATAATTATTATATAAAATATGTGCTATAAGATAATTATTTTATTTATTTATTAATATATTTTACATAAATATAATGTATTTTATAAAATTTTAAAAATTTATTAGTTTTTTATTAAATATTATGTATAAGGGTATAATAGGTATTTTTTATGAAATTAGGATTTTCAAGTATATTTTTAAAACTATTAGAATTTATGAAGGTATTTAGTTAAACTTTAGGGATTAAAAGTGCTTTTATCCTATATATAATTAATTTAAATGTCTTTTTTACCCTTATATGTATTAATTTTCATGGTTACTTCACTAAGGGGGTTTGTGTTTATTTTTGTCTATTAGGAAGAAAATCATGTAATTGAACATCTAATAGGGTACTTGTCGTTTTCCCTTAAAATTATTATTACATTCATCTCATAACGATTAAGGTTGTATAAAAACTGTAATACGATTATGGCTTTCAAATTTCAATCATGGTAATTTATTTTTTTAATATATTTGGTATTACAATTTTTTAAAATTTTATATTCTATTTAGTACATAAGATTTAAACAAAAACTTTCCAAGGATTAAAGGTTTAAATATCTTATGACATACAAATATCTACCAATAAATTATTTTTAAAAATTTATAGAAGTTAGAACAAAACTTAATACTTTTGTTAAATTTTTTTATTATGTGTAATTACTTTTTTTGTCACCAATTCAAAATATTATATATACATTAACAAATGTATTTAAATGTAAAAAATAATTAAATGTCTGTATAAAAGAATTTTTAAATTAATACAAATAACAATTTAATTAAGATTTAAGAAAGAAAAGAATAAAACTGTTTGGACTTGTGGGCCTACAATCCCACTGCTGGATCTGACAGGCAAAAAATGCTAGGCCTAGTGGGTTTTAGCTTTGCTCACTCAGGAATTGCTATAGAGGTATTGCTATAGATTTTGAAAACTTTTACTTCTTCTGTGCTATATAAATAATCGATTTTTAAAAAAATTGATTTAGCATTTGATAAATTTTATTTTTAAAAGTGTTATAAATTTAAAAATCAATTTTGTGTATTTAATAAAATTTATGGTTAAAAATATTGTAACAATACAAATTACTCAAATGTATACAATAAATAGTAATAAATAAAATTTATTTTAAATATTTAATATAATATAATATGATAGGATATGATATGATATAACTTAATATAATTTATGCTTATTTAAAATAGTTTATAAAAAAAATATACATATATCATAACTAAAAATAAAAGTAAAAAAGTAGTGAAAAGTAAAAAAATTTGGTTTTAACAATTTCATTTCTTAATTAAAGTTTAAGTTTAAAAATTATTTTAGGTTTTTATAATTTTAAATGAATATATTTGGTATTATACTTAGAACTAATTTTTAAAAACTCTTCTTTTATTTATCAAAATCTATAGTATGGTGTGATTTTACTAAAAATAATATTACCAAACATCCAAAATATCTTTTAACGATTTAAAATTACTTTTACCTCTCTCAATAATAATATCAAACGGGCTCTTATTGTAAAAGTCTTTTTGTAGTTTTCATAATTACTCTACAAAATTCTTTTGGTATAAAGAATTTTAGATATAATAAATTTTAGTACTTTATAATTTAAAAAAAAAGGTTAAAATGTATAAACTCTTTTTTCCTACTATGTTTTAGAAAGTTTTATTAAAATAATTAGGTTTATTTATAAAATATTTTAAGTATTATTTTAATTATAATTATATAATAATCTAGAATTTTCCTTTAAGTGCTAATTAAATTTTATAGATATGTTTAGAACAAATAAACAACAGAGATGAATAAATAGTTATAATATAAATTATAATGATTTCACTAATTAATATTTATTTCTCTCTTTTTGTTTCTTTCATGTATTTTGACTTACTTATTAGTTTTAATATTTTCAAGAAGATAGACAGTTTCTGTGACATAAGTACTGTAGTAAAATAGAAAACCTAATTGCAAGCCAAATCTGCCTTCATAAATTTTTGGTACGAAATTAATTTTCGGTATATAGTTGGAAGGAATTGAATTTGTACTCTCCAAATAGAGAGTAAGGATAGCAACCATTCTTGCAAAAGCGGAACTGACAATACAAAATTAAATTAATTAAATATTAAAAACAGCAATGTACACTTGATTAATAATACTTGATAATATGGGCCTTCTTTTACTATTTTCGGCTTTTAAATTTTTGGGCCTTAAACGAAATTTTGAATTTTGAATTTTTTAATTCAAAATTAGCATCGAGTTATTGGCGATGTTGATCATTGGTGATTATGGTTTGTGAGTGATTGTGTGCAAAGTGTCTACTTTGAATTGTCATATAATATTTGTAAATGGGAGAATTCCCGTTTTCCTATTGTTTAATCTAATATCTCACTTTTTTTTATTATTTTATAAATAATCTGATTTTTTTTATATATAACACTGTCAAGATAAATATTATATAAATTTTTATATTTTATATTATTATTTAAATAATCATAATAATTTTAAAAATATTCATAAAAAGTTAATTTATTACAAAATTACGATTATATCTTTATATAATAATAATTAACTCAAAAATTACTTGCAACTCTTATGTGAATAAAATAATAATATATATTATTTTATAACATATTGATAAATAAATATTAATTGATATATTATAACTAAAATATAATTTTATTTATTTTACGATAGATTAACAATTCAATATACTAATTAAGTATTATAGAATAAATCATAAAAAATACTAATCGATAAATAAAATGTGTTATAATATAATATTTATATTATTGTATTGTAATATAATTTTAAAATTTTACAATATATTAATAATTTAATATTACATAAATATTAGAAATAAATAAAATTAATTATACATTTGATATTTTTGCTTTTTTAGCTAACTACTATTAAATAAAGGCATAATTTTTATAATAATTTGAAATTTTTATGAGTATTTTTTAAACTATTAATCATGTAATTAAGTTAATGGGCAAAACGTTAAGGATTCATGTGTTATTAATTTTTTTTCATTATTAAAAAAAATCATATTTTACACTAAAAGCATTGGTTCCATAACTAAAAAATATTCAAATTAAAATCTTTTTATAAAAATGTAGAATATTTAGTAATATAATATAGTACTATCATATCAATTTATATCAATAAATTTGTATATATAATAGTAATGATATGATATTTTTTTAATGTATTGTTCTTTATATCTATTAATTAATATAAAAAATATTTGTTCTATTTAAATATTAAATAAAATATTATATATTATTCTTAGAATAAAAAATTATCTAAATTTTAAAAATTTTAAATATAATAAATTTATCTAAATATCAAATAAAATTGAATGATTAATTTTATAATTTTTAAAATAAATAAAATATTAATGTTAAAAAGAATTCAAAAATGAAATAAATTTATATTTAATATATTTTAAAATAATATATGTTATTATTTTATATATATTTTCGCTTAAGACTTGCAAGTAATTTTTTAACTAATTATTATTATATAAGAATATAATAATAATTTTTTAATAAATTAATTTTTTATAAATATTTTTAAAATTATTATGACTATTTAAGTAATCATATAAAATATAGACACTTAATACAATAAGTGCATCAATCAATCACCAATTTTCTTATTCCATTTTTGCCAACAATTTTATTCCTAGCACTACAACTATACATAATACAATTATCATTTTGTTTCCTTTTTGTTGTTGTCTTATTCTTGTATTGAAGTCCAATCGTCTTACTTTTCTGTTCACAAAATTAATCATACGCTTTTGGTGTCTAATGTATTATGATTTGGGAAAATTTTGTATTCATTAATATAATATCTTAAGATTAAGTCCCAACAACTTTGATTTTGAAGAAAATATTTATATATAAATTATGGGTTTAAATACTTCCGAATTCTTATATTCATAAAAAGTTGACTGATTAAATATAGAACACTTGTATATATATTGAAAAGCATATATTTATACCGTATTGATCACACATTATAATTATAAATCATGTAATGATATAGCACGCAAAGTAGGATTTATCTTCTAATTATTTGATGTTTATAATAAAAAATGTATATTTGATAACAAGTAATAGTATTTACTTTGATAATTATATATATAAATTTTAATATATATATAATAGAGATAGGAAGGAGAGTACTAAATTATTCTATTTTTCTGTTAGTAACATTATAATAAATTATATGTATTTTTTGAAAAAAAATAATTTAAATTTTTTTAATACTCATAAGCTAGAAGTTTTTGGAAAAAAAGTTAGCTAATAAAAAAATACATATAATAAACGATATCGATATTTGAGTATTTCTTAAAAAATATATATTTGAATATGTACCATTATATTATATTAATTAATTTAATAATTATATGATAACGTAACAACAGCGTTTTATAAAATATTTTTCATAAGACGTAAGCATATATTTCTTTCTTCTTTCTTAGTGAATAAGAAATAATTATATATATATATATATATATATATATATATATATATATATATATATTTGAGGGTTGTGCTTCAAAAATTTTGCACAGAAAGGTACTCAAATTATTAATTATTTATATGCGTTTCTTCTTCTTACTTGCATGACATTGTAGATGCATCTGAAACAAACAAGCATAGTTAGAAATGTGAACTGCATAATCAGACTGGTTGCTTTAATGCAAAGACTAGGCTAGTTTATAATAGAAATACAACAACAAATTACAATGTGCTCAGGCTGTCTAACTTCTACCTCTAAACCTTCCACTGTGAGTGTAATTTATTAGGTATATGCAATCACAGTGGGGTAACTTACCAAAATTAAAGTCCTTGTTTACGTACGGGAGGACAAGGAATTCACAAGATCGGAAAAACTAACTAGCAAAATTATCTGCAGAGGGAAAATGGCTTCACTACAAGTATCAATACTAGCGAAAAAATGGGGATGCTATAAAGAGGAAAGGTAAGGGATAG
The DNA here is from genome assembly GCA_028052125.1 of Melia azedarach. Taxonomy (NCBI): domain Eukaryota; kingdom Viridiplantae; phylum Streptophyta; class Magnoliopsida; order Sapindales; family Meliaceae; genus Melia; species Melia azedarach. The sequence continues at coordinate 18,977,888 of CM051396.1, forward strand.
CATCAGATGTTCTGGCAACTGGGTGCCGATGATTGACAAGAATCCGCAAATGGCAGCAACGCATCCTATTCCTGTTAGCAGTTCAGGAGCTCCTCTCTTATGCTGTAACAGATATCCCAACAAGCTAAAAACAAATCCAGCCAAACCTAAAAGCGAAGCGCAGGCCAATAGAATCATGGCATTGGGGGATAAAGAAGTGCCCGCGTTAGACCAAACTTGGGTTGAAGTCAGACCCACTGCACCATTGAAGACCAGAAACACTTTGGCCAAACTTGACCAGTTGATCGGCGCTGGTGCTGGCTGTCCATCACGGCTGCCTCGGTTCTCTGTATTAGGCGGGTGCTGTCCGTCACCGTCTCCGTTAGCCCGTGGCAGTGCTCTTTCGCCCTCGATATCAGGTGGTTGTTGTCCATCACCATTGCTATAAGCCCGAGGGGAGACCACTCCTTGCTCTATATCTGGTGGCTCTCCGTTACCGTGGGGAGCAGAAGCCCTTGCCCTTCCCGATGAAGGTGATGAAGACAATTCAATGGAACTGGCAGAATTATTGTCTTCTTGATCCATTTGGATTACATGGACATCATCACCGACATGGCCAGAGGTCTCCCCGCCGTTCCCTCTTTTTTCCGTCCTTTCTGCGATAACAACTCCTGTTCTACGATCAACCAACTCCCGTCTTCTAGTTTTTTCAGGGAAATCCAAAACCAAATCCACCGCAAAAACCTCGGAAGCCCGAATTCGTATTGATTGTCCCATGATTGTATCCCGGTCCCGGATACGTGTGAATAATTTATTCGCCGCCCTATAAGCTTGGCATGCTAAAAACCCTCGTGAGTGCAGAAAGCAATCTAGGTGGCTTTTCCAATCAAAATCTAGTTCTTTTGCAGACCTTAAATCATCTAGAATTGCCTTCCGAATATCAGAATCTTCAACAAAGATGGAGGAGAAAAGTTTGGAGAGTCCATCTTTAGGAAGAGAACCGGACTTGCTCAACTTTTTTGCGAGATGATTTGCCAAGGCCGATTCCAGAGAACCGGCTACTAGCAATGGATAAACATCATCGAAATCAAACAAAGAAAGAGATTTTCCTTCAATGACTGATCGAGCTTCCTCTTTGATTATTGGCCACAGATCATCCCCATCTCCTTCATTTTTAGGATAATCCGTTAATTCATCTGAAGCAAGACTCGAAGAACTAGGTCGGAATGAAGCGTAGGCTCTGACAGCCGCAAAACGCCGCCTGGGAAGGCCTGGTAATGGGGGTCTTAGGGGAAGGATTGGATTGGCAATTCTACTTCTCGGGCTGATACAGAAAGACTCCATTGATGTTACAGTAGATGAAGATTTTGAGTTTAGCTATTAGGTTGAAGATGATTGACTGTGATACAGTAAAGGGGTTACGCAGAAGGGAGAAATGGGAGTATTAAAATGAGTAAACAAAATTACAACAAAGTCCTCGTTGTTTCACTAAAATTCAAGCAAGGGATTTATCAAAATGGCCAAGTAAAATCTCTCGTGTCAAGGGTTTAAATTTTTTTTCTCCCATACTTATTTATTATAATTAATTAATTTTAATACGATTATGCTCGAAAAAAAATTTAAGATGAGCACAATAAACCCCTTTTCAGTTAAGATTTTATCATGCAACCAAAATATAATGTAGTGTATTTTTATTTTTTAAAATTTAATAAAAGGACTAAGTTATTTTTTCACTAAAAAATTTAAAAAATCATTAATATTTTTAACTTTGCACTCTTATTAATTTTATATTTAAATAAATAATAAATATTTTATAAAAGTAAGATAATTTTTGTGTTATTCTCAAACATAAAAATTATGTTAATGTTATAGTTTTTTTTTGTTTTATTTCTAAGGCAACTAATAATAAATATAAGTTTAAATGACAATAAGAGTGTCAAAAAAGTGTTAAAAAATTGTATGAATAATGATATAAATTAATTAATGAAATAAAAATATTTATATTAAATTAGTAAGATTTTTTAGATTCTAACAAAAATGAAAAAAAAATTATTTTTTTATTAGTGATAAAATATAAACTAACTAAAGAAATAAACATATTTAAATATTTAATATATCAAAATTCAGTCAATTAGTATTAAAAGAATAATTTTAATTTTAATTAATTATTTTCAAAACATTTTAGTTTATTTAACTTTTAATAAAATAATAAGAATTTTATATGTAAAAACTTTTTACCATTAAGATAAATATCTCATTTTACAAATAATAGATAGACATTGAACTTACATATAAAGAAAAAGAGATATAATCACAAAGGAGAGGTTTAGGTATGTATCACTTAAAAAAAAAATTGTATTATATAACTCTCTTATAGTGTTAATCAACTAACTCAATATAATAAATTTACTCATATACTCTTAATTATTTCTTTTTTAAAAATATTTTTTAATATTTATTTTTAATTTTTTATATCCGTTAATTAATTTAAATATGTAAAATAAATAAAATAATTATAAAAAAATAAAAAATTTAGTTTAAAATATAATTTTTTTGACAAAAATTTTGTAAATGAAGTATGGAAAGATATGTAGCTTATAAAATTAATTAAAAATAAAAATTAATTTTTTTAATTTCTTTTTTATTCAGTAAAAGTTTAAGAAAAGTAATTTTTTTAAATAAAATAAAAAATATTAAGTAATAATATTTTATAAATATATTCTTATATTTAATAGTTAAATATAATTATAAAAAAATAATTGATATATTTTTTATAATTTATTTTTGAGTGATATAATTTCAAACATAAGGGGAGGAATTTGATAATATCCCAAAAAAAATTTGATTATTAAATTAATTATGCGACTAGAAATTTCTCAGAAATTACTCGCAATAACTTAAAACTTTGTGCGTGGGGCCCAGTTGTGGAAGAGTTCACGAGGAACGTTATTTTCTTCTCTTTCCTCTTTCCCCTTACCTGCTGCAAAATTAACAGTTCATCGAATCAATGAATTGGCCATAATTTTTCTTTCTTTTTTTCTGCGGAATCGAAGTGGTGGATTTGAAGAAGAAGATGAAGTCAGAAACTCATGGAAAGAATTTCTCACCGATTTCTTCAACGCAAGATTCCCGAAGTCAGTCGTTTACTTTTATTTTGTTTTCCTCTCTCTCGATCGGTTTACTTATCTTGCTTCTTCCTCACCAATCCGTCGATGGAAATCTTGTTCCGGCTTTGATTTTCGCTGAACACCAATATTTGTTTAACGTCCTTGTGATTTCCGTCATGGTGTCTTTCGCCACAGCGTCTAGCGGGTTGTTGATCGGAGACAATCCCCGACATGCTACGATCTCTAGATGGTATTTCAGAATTTCGCAGATTTCCCTGGCGTCGGCTTTGTTGATTATGGCGTTTGCCTCGTTTATGGAATTTTTGAGGCTGGTTTCTTCGGGTTTCAGGCTGTGGGTGAATGAGGACGGAACAGATTCCTTTGTGTTTCAGGTATTCAGAAAAATATGTCCTGCTTCTGAAGAACGCTCTCAAGTTAGTTGAACCAAAGTTGCCTTTCGAGCAAAGATAAAAAGATTCCAACTTGTTTTGTAGAAAAATAACTCGCTTTTATGGTAGAATTCTGGTACTCTGTAAAGGTTGTTGTAGTAGATTTCTAGTATTGTACTAAGATTGTCCTTGGTTTGAGATTTTCGGTGACCAGAGTTGAATTGATGGATAATAATTCATGTTGTTATATCTTAAGACTCTTAAATACTAAGTTGAGTGCTAATTTGGATAATAGTTTTTTGTTTAGGATCTAATGTTTTAGGGCTAAAATCAAATGCTGTAATGTCCTTCAAACAGATTTTAGGTCTTTGTTCCTCATTTCTGTCTCAATGGATCCACCACGTGAGGGGATTACATTTTTTCAGTCAAGTGGGTTTGTCTAATTATATGGTTATTCTGTATCTTATTTCAATATATTTAGTTTCTTGTCATGTATGCATATTTTGGGATTTAATTCTGGAGGTAGGTTAGTTTTGTACACGATACATCTGGATACATGAACTCTTTTGTCATGAGGTGCTGAGTTAGACTGAGGGGAACCACCATAGGAATAAGTCCCCTGAATTTCATTTTATTAGATGATCCCCAGGCTATGGAGAAAGATGTGGATCAGTAGCCCTCGATTGATAACTAGATGGAGGGTATGTGCAAGTCTATATATTATTTTTGTCACCCTGCTGGTTCAATATCACAACTGATGAGGTCTGCAAGTTTTGGAATACTAATACCCAATATGATAGTTTTGTCATTCTATTTCTATCCTTTCCTCAACTAGGTTTAACTTTTTTTTACCTTCCCTTTAGGACCCGTCGAGGGCTTTTCTTTCCACCCCATGACAGACTTCATCAGGAAAATGTATAGGTTGCAACCTAAACCTACACTAAAACTTTTAAGTGGCTATCTCATTGTACAGTTGGTTCTGCACCTCACTTGAACCTATTCTACTTCTTCATGTAATCCATACATATTTGTGGATTTGATTCAAGTATTTGTTCCAAGGATAGAATGTCTTGAAACTTGTATTTGAGAAATATAAAAGATTCAGGCGATTAATTTGGAGGGCAGAATGCAACAAACAACCCAGAGATTTTGTTTCAGAATTTCTGTCATTATTGTGGCATCAACTTTATCTATCAACCCAGAGATACGTTAAGGCAGGTGCTTCAGGTGTTGTGGCAACTGAATGAAGGCATAGCTGATTCCTACTTTGTATACAGATATGTAACTCGCAGATTTAGAGAGATCTGTCCCCCTGATTCTGAATAATTCTCCAAAGCTATGTTGCTGATGATGAAATTAGTAAACAAATAGAAAACTGCATCTGTTTGAGTTCCTTACCCTATATATCTTCATTAAAAATTTCATGATTGTAGTGTTCTGAAGAGATTTTATCTGAGTCTTATATTTTGAGTCTGTTCTGCTTTTTCATGTAATCAATGCATCTTTTGGGATTTTATCCAATATTTTTGGCAAGAGTACATTGATATGTACAAAATATGGTATCTTAGAAACTCTATACTTGATGGACATGAAAAATTCAGGTAATCAATTTGAAGGGCAGTATGCTTATACTGTTGGTGTTAGATTAAGCTGGAAGTCCATCTGACAATATGCTTACAGCTTTTGTTGTTTGTCTGGTTATTTCCTCTGTATCTAAGAGAACTATGATGAGAAGAAAACTAGTTTGAATAAGAGACTACGTTTCTGAGATTCGCAATTGTATTGTCTATAGGAATTCAAATGGTGTTGTTTCTTTTTAATTTGTAGCGTTCAAAATTTAGGTCTGGAAGAAGGATTCTGTCAGAAGATTTGTTTTGGGGAGGGTGATGTGGAAGAGCTGAAGCGATATTCCTGCTAGAGCCGTTACGTGTTATCCTCTGGTGCATGATTCTTTGCCAAACTCTTGTTTGTTCAGCTTGCCAGGATAATCAAATTAAAGTTGCAGTGATACAGAAGCCAATGTCATCTACCCATCAAGGATTCTGTTAATTTGTTTAATTTGGATTGGAAAGGACTTTAGAAAAGAAACCATGTAGCTCAGTATCTGTTGACAAGAACGTGCAATATAACCTCTTCATCTCCGTATTGGGATAACCAATCAGTTTGATCCCATCGTTTTTAGCTTTACGTTTACACTTAATACAATGTCAGCGCTACGAGGGATGGCCAAAGAAAACATCATAATCTGCAGCCTAATATTTGAACTCAGACCAACTTGAGTTTAATTTATTTGGATTGGTTTGATATTCTTCAACCCGGTGTAAATATATTTTAAAAAATTAACCTTTACTTTCATCAATAAAATTAACACAAAATTTTAAAATAATCTTGTATAATATACGAGTCCCATACGACGGACACCGATCTCATAAGCAATGTTTTTAAATACAATAATCTATTTTTTGTTTATTATAATAATATTTTTTATTAATAGTATTTACTTATTTTTTTACAAAATTTAATTTAATTTACCTTTTTTACTCTCTCTTCTGCATCCAAAACCACCGAACAAATTTACCAAATCTTTTGCATTCAAAAGCATCAAACACAAATCCTTGAATTAAGGTTTAAGAATGTTTTATTTTCGTCGCTATTTCATCTTTCAGGACCCATGAAGAAGATGAAGTGCTACCAAATCCTTTTTGTTTTGACACTCGATCAAATGCACGATAGGGAGAGTAAATAGATTTTGGATCAAACTGAACAAGTATAATAATGGGCTGAGTTATTTGGGTTAACAAAAAGAACTTGATTAGGCTAAGAGTTGAAACTACGAGGAAGAAGAAAAGAAAATAGACAACTCCGATACAAATAAAGCAAGATACCCATAAATGAATGAGACTGCAGTTCGCTGTTACAAGAAGACCAACGTGACCAATAATGACCAATATTGATACTTCTGCGCTTATTTTTCTGAGCACATATCATTTGTACACAATTAATAGAAGCATACCCATCTTCGAAACCATTTCCAAGCATGGATCCAGGATGGAAGTTTCAAGTACCATAGCAAATCAATCTAAAAGGCATATGGTTTCAGGCATCAAGGAAGCTTCACTAAATAGTAAAGTGTTTTATTATACTAATCCACAACCCAGTTTGCTTTTCCTTGAAGACTAAATCTGTCGAGCAATCAGTTAATACCAATGATATGCCATAATATGCCCCCTAAATTTTGAGAGACAGTTTAACGATAACCAGAGGAAACAACCCAAATGAAGTAAGAGGAAGCCTTATTCAAATTCATTAGCTTAGCTGCGATGAAAATGTCCTACCAGAATTTTTATTCTTTTTCCTCCTCTGGCGCTCCATGTTTGTCATACGTAAACCAAAGTTAAAGGTCATCACATCCAATTTACATCGCTACCATGGACGTAAGAGAGCAAATATTCTACTGTAAAACCAAATATAATTATTCCATTGCAACTCAAAAGAGTCCTAGCACTGTGCACAATCCATTCATAAATGCAAAGGAACAACCAAAAACATTCAAGAATGGCTTGAGAAACAGAAAACTACCAACGTAAAGGATACATTACCTGATCGCAAAGGCGTCCAAATGAATTGAAAAACCATGAATTTAAGGCAGAAAAAAGACGCATGTCTAAAGAATATCATGAAAACAGTACTAGTAAAAACGAAAAAGAAAGCAATAAATTATGCACACGGCGCAAGCTTTTTCACAGCCCTCAAACTCCTAATCTGTTCCTATATCTTCAAATTCACCATAGATGGCATTATGACTGTCATCACTGTCTACAGAGTAAAACTCTAAAAGTTGATTTCTCTTAATAGCTCGTAATAAAACACTGGCTAATGCAACATTGTATAGAAGCGCAATAAGTGCTTTAGCGTTTGCAAATTTAACAAGAATTTGGACATGCTCCAAGCAGTACAAAGGAAAAAGAATTAATGACTTGCACTCAGTGAAAACCTCTTCAATCTCCACTCCTCAACTGCTTAAGTCCTCATGCTTCCAACCCGCTTCTAAATTTTCAAAATCACCATAAACAGCATTATCTCTCATCGTTGTTGTCATAGTTGGCTTCTGAAGGTTGATTATCAGAGAGTAACTTTTTACAAGATAATTGCTAATGCAACATATAGAACCACAGTAAGTGCTTAAATGTTATCCATCTTCAATGAGGCATGAGATAGCATATTATATCAATAATCTCAATCAGTTTATGGAAGAACCGGCAAGGAACACAGACAAGGTCGGAGACATATTCTTAGGACTTAAAACGAACTCCAGAAAATGAATGGAGCAAAAACAGAGTTGATAAGCTTCACTGATGCACACGGGGCATCAGATACAGATTACATGAGAGAGCTGCCTATCCAGTGCTCCCCAGAGCAAAGCATTTGCAAGTCAATGTGCACTTTATGACATAGAAAACGACCACTAAGGAGATTGACATCTGATGAGATGAACTGAGAATTTTATTAAACAACGCTGAAAAGAGAGAGGTTTAAATTTAACTGTATTAGAAGCTGGATCAATGACCTCACTAGATAATATTGCTAAAGGTGGCATGTAGAAAATGGTTATGCAGACACAAAAGATGATGACAAGGATGCTAGTGGTAAAGCTAAAAGGATTCTGAGATGGTGAAACTCAAGTCTATTCATGAACAGTCCAACCTGGCAGAGTGATCAAATATCCAGTTATCCAGAGGATATAATCAACTTATGAAGGAATGAACATACATTCTGACTTGTGGGGGCATGCTCAGGCTCCATCTCTGACTGGGGCTAGATATTTCTTGTCAATAATTGATTATTACTCAAGGAAGCTGTGGATCTATGCCCTTAAGTCTAAGAATCAAGTGTTCGGCAAGTTTAAAGAATGGAATCTTGGTATTGAAGCGAACTGGTAGAAGAGTTCAAAGATTGAGAACTGATAATGGGCTTAAATTCTGCAGCAAGATGTTTGATGATTATTGTAAAGGTGAAGTTATTGCTAGACATAGAACAGTGAGATCAACATCTCAGCAAAATGGTATTGCAGAAGGAATGAACAGAACCATTTTGAAAAGTTAGATGCATGTTAATTCAAGCTTAACTTCCAAAGAAATTCATTCTGGGGTGAAGCAGCTGCTATAGCAGCTTACTTGACTAACAGGAGTCCAAAAACTGTTTTAGAAGGAAAAACGCCATAAGAAATTTGATCTAGTAAGCCTGCTGATTAAGGAAAAGGGTATTTGGTTGTATTGCTTATGCACATGCTAACAAGGAAAGCTTGTACCTAGAGCTTAGAAAGGAATGTTCTTGGGGTATCCTGAAGGTGTTAAGGTTTACAAGCTTTGGTGCACAAGTTTCAGGCCACCAAAGTGCACAGTAAGCAGAGATGTCACTTTCAATAAAGATGAGATGTTCAATTCAGAATTTCAAGGAGGCATCTTAAAGTTTCAGATGATTAAGAAGCTGAGAATCTTTCATTTGAGGTACAGCCTACAACCATAGGAGATGAGACGTAAACAGAACCTGAATAAGATCAAACTAGTGGTGAACATACGAATATTCAAGATTATCAGCTCACAAGAGATTGACAGAGAAGAAAAATCAAACCCCTACCGGTATGAATATGGATATGCAGACTTAATTGCGCATGCATTTACTGTTGTACCAGAATATATTGAAGATGAACCAGGAGATTTCAAGGAAGCTATGAAGAGTAGAAATAAATAGAATGGACATCAGTTATGGATGAAAAAAATTAATTCTTTGATGAAGAATCAGACCTGGGAACTGGTGGACACCTAAAATAGGAGAACAGGGGGTTGCAAATAGATTTATAAAGTTAAAGAGGGAATTTTAGGTGTTGAACATAGAAAATCCAAAGCCAGACTAGTGGTAAAGGATTTTACTCAAAGAGAAGGAGAAGACTTTACTGAAATATTCTCCCCAATGATGATACACACTTCTATAAGGCTATTATTGGCCTTGACAGCAGCTCAGAACCTGGAACTACACCAAATGGATGTTAAGATTGCATTTTTACATGGGGAGTGGGAAGAAAAAATTACGATGGTTCAACATGGAGGCCATGAAGTTTAAGGTAAAGAAAACCACGTTTGTTTGCTGAAAAAATCTCTATATGGTCTCAAACAATCACCAAAACAATGTTACAAGAGGTTGGATAAGTTCATGATTTTAAATGACTACAAAAGAAGGAAGTTCGATTATTATGTTGACTTTAAAAATACTACTTAGAATGAAGCGACCTATCTAGCACTATATGTGGATGATATGCTGATTGCGAGTCATGACAAGATGTAAATTGAGAAATTGAAAGGTACTCTAAGCCAAGAATTTGAGATGAATGATCTTGGGACAGCAAAGAAGATTCTTGGCATGGAAATCATAAAAAACAAAAGTGAAGGTACTTTATTTGTATCCTAAGAACAATATGTGAAGAAGATTCCGGACAGATTTGGAATGACAGATGTAAAACTTGTCTTGAGTCCCTTAGCTAGTCATTTCAAGCTATCCTCTGATTTGTCTCCAAAACTGGTTAGTGACAAAGCTCGAGTGGCAAGATACCTTATGCAAGGTTAGTGCCTCATGCAAGCTTAGTGGGAAATATCATGTATACAATGATATGATCAAGACCAAATATAGCACATGATGTGAGTGTTTCAACAAGTTTATGTGCAATCCAGAGGAGAAACATTTGCAGGCTGCTGAATGGGTGCTGAGACACCTTAAGGAACTACAAATTTGGGGCTAAACTATGAAATGTCTCAACATCAACAAAGTAGAGTGACTAGTTATGCTGATGTAGACTATGCAGAAGATCTGGATAAAATGAGGTCTCTTACAGGGTTTATGTTCACTGTATGTGGGTATCTATTGAGCTGGAAAGCCTCTTTACAATATGCGGTAGCTCTGTCTACTACTGAAGCAGAATATATTGCAGCTACAGAAGCTGTCAAAGAGGCAAAGTGGTCGCAAGGTTATCTAACTGAACTAGGACTGAAGCAGACATCTGTATGTGTATATTGTAATAACCAAAGTGCCATACACTTGGGTAAAAATCAAGTGTACCATGAGAGGACAAAGCATATAGATGTTAGGCTGTATTTTATTAGAGATGAAATTGCATAAGGGGGGTGGAGAATTGTTAGAGTGAGGTGATTCAAAATCCAACTGGAAGTTAGTTGAAGGAAGTTAACTAACCGTGGTTAAAGATCACAGCTGAAAACCGAAATTTTGGAATCAGATTCTGCAGCTAGTTAAGTGCAACTATTTCAACTATCACAGGGAATAAAAGGATGACTATGGGTGTTCTAAGAAGAGTAGACGAAAAGCCTGCGTTTTTCTCTATTCAGCTGTGAAAAGGAAGAGAACTTCATTCTCTGACTTTTGTAAAATCATCTTCAAGTATCAATATAGCTTTCTGGGTGTTCTTAGGTAAGGGCTGTAGGTCATCTTTTGCCGACCCACTTAAAAATTGGTCTCATTGTGTTTGCTTATTTATTATCAGCTAATCTTCTTGCATTTAGGTTCTGTTTATGCTCTGATTTGTTGTTGATTGAGTTAGTAACCTAGAATTCAGCCATTAAAGTTAACATTCTAGAGTTCTTGAAGAGGTGTAGATTCCAAAAGACATGTTCCGAGCTGTACAAGTAAGAAGGAAAAAGAAGTAATGATGCACAGTGCAAGCGTTTTTCAATCTCCACGCGTCAACTGCTTATGGCCCTCATGCTTCTAACCTGTTTCTAAATTTTCAAAGTCACCATAAATGGCATTATCACTGTCATGGTTGTCTTCAGAGTTAGCTTCTGAAAGTTGATTTCTAGGAGTAACTTTTTACAGAACACTTGCTCATGCAATATTAAATAGAAGCACAGTATTGACAGGTTGGTGCAGCCTATTATTGACAGAATGGATTTGAGCTCAGAACAAGGGACGAAGGACTTATGGACACAACCTCCAACTGGCTGGTTCAAACTTAATACTGATGCTTCAGCAGATGTCTCAAGGAGGATGGCAGGGATTGGACAGTAATTCGAGATGAAAAAGGAAACATTATGGCAGTAGCAATCACAAATTCTCAATTCAAGGGAAATGTGGATTATATGGAAGGAGAAGCTCTTAGATTTGGCATTCAATTTGCTAAGGATAAGGGCTTCTCCCCTCTTATCATAAAAACATATTCAAAAAATGTGGTCAGATTAGTTACGGGAAAAGAAAGAAGTAGAAAGGAAATTTATTGGCTGATTTCTGAAATTAAAGATCTTATCATAGATAAGCAATGCTATATAGTGGATCATATTCCAAGAACTTGTAATTCTGTTGCTCACACTTTAGCTAAGCTTGTTCTAAAGCATCAAAGCTTTGTTATTTGGCTGGAAAATTTTCCAGCAGATTTAGTTGATTTGCTGTAAGGTTTCATTTTTTTTAATGGATTCTTATTTCAAGAAAAAAAATAGAAGCATAGTAAGTGCTTTATATTATCATCTTCAACTAGGCATGAGCATATTATATCAATAAACTCAATCAATTTATGGAAGAACCCGCAAGGCACGCAGATAAGGTTGCAAACATATTCTTAGGTACTTAAAACGAGCACCAGAAAATGGAATGGAGGAAGGACAGAGTTGGTAAGCTTCATTGTGCACATGGGGCATCAGATAAAGACTACAGGGGATTAATCAGCGGAAATTGTCTTTTTGGTGCTACAGAAAACAAAGAGTAGTAGTAGCTATAAGGAGTACTGAATCTGAGTATAAAGCTTCAGCTCGAGTAGTTTCTAAGTACCAATTATACACCTTACCTGTTTCTAAATCTTCAAAGTCACCATGGATGGCATTATCACTGTCATCATTGTCTTGAAGTTTACCCTCTAAAAGTTCGTTTCCCTAAGCAGCTTTTTAACAAACACTAATAACAAAATTTTTGCCATGCAAAATTGTTTACAAGCACAGTAAGTGCTTTACACTAAGCAAATTCAACAAGACATGAGTATTATACTCTATCAATATTTTGTGGAAGAACCAATCAAAACACACTGACAAGGTAATAAACTTATTCTTAGGTACTTGAAATTAGGAACACCAGAACAATGAGTAATAGCAGCAGGAGAAACAGAGTTAATAGGTGTTGAAGCCAGCAAAAAGGATTGATTGTTTTCATTAGTTCACAAAATATATTACATATAGGCATGGTCTTTCATAGACAAAAACACCTTTTTAGAGAACCTCAACTATGCTTACTATTTTAACTTTTACAACTAAAGGAACACAAACCTTAAAACCTGGATTGTCACTTCTTTTTCAACCAGACTAACTAAGATTTAATCATTCTAACTTGATCTTAACATACAAAAAGCAGTACAAAACAAATTTTCAATGCATTAACAATAAGCTTCCCTGATGCAGACAGGCAGAAATTGTATCATCTTGGGAGGAAATCCCAAGTATTGATGCTACAGAAAACAAAAAGTAGTAGCTAGATCACATCCTGAATCTGAGTATAAAGCTTAAGCTCAGGTTATATTCGTTACTGACAAATCAAGACATGAGAGCAGCTAGATTTGCTGCCCATCCAGTGTTCCCAGAACAAAGCATTTGCAGATCAATGTGCACTTTATGACAGAGAAAACAGCAAATAAGGAGATTGACATCAGATGCGTTCCAAGATATGAACTGCTATCCGGGCGGGTTCGAGGATTACATGTTTGCCCTTACCCTCCCCATTTCAACACGCAAAAACTGTTGCAATAACTATAGTAACCCAAAAAAATAATCTAATACTGTAGCAATAGACTTTAGATGACTCAACATATTAATCCACACTGTAGTGATACTGTAGTACACTGTAACTTGGTCAAAATAGGTTCAAATCGAGGCAGGTTGGAGCCGACCTCATTTCATTTTAAATACAACGTGGGGTGGGTTTGGGAATGGCAAAACCCGCCCCATTCCCATCCCTACTTCAAGCTTTTCAATGAAATGTGATAAAAGAAAGAAAAATTCATGGACTAGACGTCCCAAAATTGATACTATTGAGTCAGGTGAATTCAATAATGAATATCTATTGACATCCCAACCTTCCTTCTCCTTTCAAGATCTATATAAAGAAAAATCTAGTACTTCACCTATCTTAATCACCTGACAGTTGTTTCATCCCTGTTGTCCATTGAATTAGTTTTGAATAATCTCTCTTTTGCCAAATTATTTTCAATATAATCGTAATATATATATATATATATATATGTTTGTATGTATAGGTGTGTTCATGTACATATTTAAATTTATGAAATGATTAAATGTGTGGATAGAAAAAATCTTAAATTAATACAAATAATGATTTAGTTAAAATTTTAAGAAAGAACAGTCAATAAAAATGTTGGGACATGTGAGCTTACAAGCCCACCGTTGGGTCAGACAGGAAAAAAGTGAAAAAGAATCTATTCATATTCAAATAGGATAAGATCCATATGTAGAAGATAATATTTTTCAATTTATGAGAAATTACCTTGTGGCTTCACTGAAGCTAGCAAGGTTCGAAGGTGGTACTCCAATGTAGAGTCTTAATCTCTTAGCCACTCGAGTAAAGTTAGAGGTGGCAAATAGGCTGTGCCGGGCCAACATGGTCCATAAAAAATGAGCTCATGTAGGCTTTCGGGTTGGGCCGGCACTATATATACAGTAAAATATATAAGTCCAGTCCAGTCCAGTCCATAGCATGGTTACTATTCGTGCCTTGCTAACCCGGCCTGTCAGAATGCAACCCACTTAAGTGAATAGTGGTACTTTACATAATAAATAGTAATCCATATTTTTTTAACCCATCATGGCATAAATATTGTTCATGGCACGACCCACGGGTTTTTTTTCAACCCAGACTGTAAATAGTATCGGGTTGTACTAACATTGTTCACGAGCTGGTTTGTGCTGTGCTCGGGTCGACCCGCCCGTTTTGTCACCTCTAGGTAGAGCCCAAATGGTTGTGTCTAATATATATTAGATTTGGAAAAATTTTGTATTCATGAATATAATATCTTAAGAACAAATCTAAGGTGTTGTTTCTTTTGAATTTGAAGCTTTCAAAATTTAGGTCTAGAAGATGGATTTTGTCAGAAGATTTATCACTTTATTATTAGTCAAATTAAGTGAAGGTAGAGATAGCAAATGGCCTGTGCTGGACCGACAATGCTCATGAAATTTCAGTCTATATGGGCTCACATGTTGGGTTGGTACGATCTGTACAGTATATTTTATAAGTCCAGCACGATCTATAATACAATTATTATACATGCCGTGCTAACCCAACCCACCAAAAGACAAGCTTAACATGGCCTATAAGTCTATTTGGGCCATCATGCACAGTAATAAATCTGAATAGTAATATAAATAGTGACCCAATATTAATAGTAAATTACTATTATTAATATATTTTATATTATAAAAATTAAAAATTAATTTAAACTAATAAAAATTTATTGACTAATCAATAATTTGCTAAAATTAAAAATAATATATTTAATAAATAATAAATTTACGATATTTATTATTTACTATTAAATTAAAATTTAAAGTCACTAATTATAATTTATAATAAAATATGATACATAATTATACTTTCATCACAATATAATTACATATTTTAGATATTCAAACATATAAAATTATAAACACATAATATAACTATCGCTCATATTTAGTTATAATTAACATCATGTAAAGATATTAACAATCATCAATTTATTATATTTTTACTTTTCCAAACAAAATGATATATGTAAAATTATAAATTAATTTTAAAACAATTGTTATCTGTCAAAAAATTTATACAAATTCTATATAATTATAATAATAAAAATTAAAATTTTAAGTTTTATTTATTTAGGATTCACGTTTTTTTTATTTTTGATCAAATTTGAGCAATTTAAAATTTATGTGTATTGAGTTAATTCTTTAATTTATTTTGTAACTAAATAATTAATTAATGGAAGTAGTATAAATATTTTTATTTTTCATTTGTTAATATTACAAATTACAAGATGCAATTTTTTTACATTTAATCATTTTTATTTCATTTCTTTTTATGTCTAAATAACAAATTATATTTAACAATACAAATAAATATTACAAATTATAAATTTACAAAACAAAATTCTTTTAAATTTAGGTATGTTAAAATTAAAATTAAAAAATATAATATAATTGCTATATAAATTCAATATAATTATAAAATTTTAATTTTATATTTCATCTATATAAATTTTATATATTTAAATTTAAATTTAAAAATTTATGTGATTTTTATTAATTAAAATTACATGAGTAATTAAATTTTATTTTAATAATTTTATAAGTTAAGTTTTATTATTCAAAATTAATTTTTTATGAATTATAAACAGTAAAAACTATTTTATTTGGGCTAAAAGTAATATTTACGGACTGAATAGTAACTCAAATAATAAAGCAACCCAACACGGTTTAGATACTGTTGACGACACGGCACATGGGCCGTTTTTCTCGACCCAGTCCGTTGACAATATTGAGCCGTGCCGATATTATTCACAGGTTAATCCGGTCCGGCCCGCCCGCCCGTTTTGTCATCTCTAAACAAGGGTGATGTGGAAGAGCCGAAGAGATATTCTTATTAGAGCTCTAGTACGTTTATTCATGTGATGGATTTATTGATTTCATTTAACTCTCTGTACAAGTATGGCCAGTACAGTTTCCATTCCTTCCAGGACTCTTGTTTCTTCAGCTTGCCATAATCATTAAATTGAAGTTGCAGTGATACAGATACAACATTTACGAGCCAATATCATCAACTAACATCAAGGATTCTGTTCATTTGTTTAACTTGGATTGGAAAGAACTGTAGAAAAGAAATCATGTAACTCAGTATCTACTGAAGAAAATGCACTATAAACCTTCTGCATTCCACTGAACCTACCTCTTTACCTGCGTATTGAGATAACCATTCAGTTTGATTCCTTCGTTTATAGTATAGCTTCATGATTAAACTAAGTACAATGACAGCAAAAATAAAAAATTAAAGGCCATAATCGGCAGCCTACCAATATTTGAACTCAGACCAACTAGAGTTTAATTTGATTGGATTGGTTTGATATTCTTCAACTCGGTTTAAAATTGGATTGGATTAGATTGAGTTGAAATTTACCAATTATTCGGATGGTAAGACTTTTCATTCCTCCAATTTAGAGGTAATCTTTTTCCTAAATGAAAATATAAGCATAGATAGAAATTATCCTATTGGAATCAAGAATTTGAGCTGCCTAGATTGTTGGGTTTGGGTCAAAATTCAATAAGTATCATAATGGGCTGAGTTATTTGGGTTAACTTAGGACTAACAAAAAGAATTGGATTAGGCTAAGAGTTGAAAATAAGTATGAAAAAGAAGAAAAGAAAATCAGATGGAAAAAATCTGAAGCTCAAAAGCAAAAATTTACACCAAGCAGACTCCAATAATTTTGAATAATACAAGTAACAATGACCAACATTGATACTTTTGCACTTAACTTATCTGAGCACACATCATTTATACGCAATATTAGAAGCATATAAATCTTCAAAACCACTTCTAAGCATACACACAGGATAGAACTTTCAAGTCTTAACCATCACAAATCAATCTAAAAGGCATATGGTTTCAGGCATCAGAGAAACTTCACTAAATGAGGAAAGGTTTTTATTGTTCTAATCCATTGCCCAGTTCGCTTTTCCTTGAAGACTGAATCTGTCAAGCAATCAGTTAATACCAACGATATGCCATAATATGCAGAACAATTCCTTAAATTTTGAGAGAGTTTAGGGATGGCCAATAAGGAAACTAAGTTCATCACATCAAATTTAGATTGCTACCATGGATGTAAGACAGCAAAAATTATACTATGAAACCAAATATAATTACTCCATTGCAGCTCGCAAGAGTCATAACACTGCATAAACCATACAAAAATCCAAAATAACAACCAAGAAATATTCACGAATGGTTTAAGAAACAGAAAGACCATCAACACAAAGGATTCATTACCTCATCGCAAAGGCACCCAAATGAATTGAAAAAACCATCAATGAAAGCAGCATTAGCAAATATGAAAAAGGAAGCAATATACACACATTGCAAGCTTTTTCAATCTCCATTCCTCAACTGCTCATGGCCCTCATACTCCTAACCTGTTTCTATATCTTCAAATTCACCATAGAGATGACATTATTAATGACATCATTGTCTAGAGTTAAACTCTAAAATGCTTAGTAGGTAGTAATAAAATACTAGCAACTGCAACATTGTATAGAAGCACCATAAGTGCTTTACCATATGCAGATTTAATAACATATTTTATAAATAAACTCAATCAGTTTATAGAAAAGCCTGGTAGACTTAAAATAACATCAAGTGCTTCAGTGATGCGGACTGAGCATCAAATGCAAATGACAGGAGATCGATCAGCAAAATTTGTTCTTTCTGGGAGGAAATCCTGAGTATATGTGCTTGAGAAAACAGTAGTAGTAGATAGATAAGAATAAAGCTTTAGCTCAGGTAGCTTCCGAGTCCTAAGTATATTCCTCCCCGACAAAATCAAAACATGAGCAGCTACATTTGCTGCCCTTCCAGTGTCCCACAGAAAAAATGCAGTTAGAAAATGATGTGCACTTAATGACACTGGACATTTTCCAACCAGTACAAGTGAAAAGGAAAAGAGGTAATGACTAGCACACAATGCAAGCTTTTGCAATCTCCACTCAACTGCTTATGCCCCTCATGCTTCTAACCTGTTTTGAAATTTTCAAAGTCACCATAAACGGCATTCTCACTGTCATGGTTGTCTTCATAGTTAGCTTCTGAAAGTTGATTTCTCAGAGTAACATTTTACAAAACACGTGCTAGGGCAACAATAAATAGAAGCACAGCGAGTGCTTTATGTTATCCATCTTCAATGAGGCATAAGATAGCATATTTTATCAATAAACTCAACAGGTTTATGGAAGAACAGGCAAGGGACATAGACAAGATCGGAAACATATTCTTAGGTACTTAAAACGGATGCCAGAAAATGGAATGTAGAAAAAACAGAGTTGGTAATCCTCCTGATGCACATGGCGCATCAGATAAAGATTACAGCAGATTAATAAGCGGAAATCGTCTTTTTGTTAGTGCTAGAACAAAGAGTAGTAGCTAGATGAAGTATTGAGTCTGAGTGTAAAGCATCAGCTCAAGTAGCTTCTTACTTCCGGTTATATTCCTTACCTGTTTCTAGATCTTCGAAGTCACCATAGATGTCATTATCACTGTCATCATTGCCTTCAGAGTTAGCTGCTAAAAGTTCATTTCTTCAAGCAGCTTTTCACTAGCAATAAAACTTTTGCCAATTATAAAGCACAGTAAGTGCTTTACAGTATACAGCTTCAACAAGACGTGAAACATCATATTCTATCAATAATTTATGAAGGAACTGACAAAAACACACTGACAAGGTTGTAAATTTAATTCTTAGGTACTTGAAATTAGGAACACCGGAACATGAGTAACAGCGGCAGGAGAAACAGAGTTGATAGGCTTCACTGATGCAGACATGCAGAAACTGTATCATCTTGGGAGGAAATCTGTAAGTATTGGTGCTAGACAAAACAAAGAGTAGTAGCTAGATCACATCCGAATCTGAGTATAAAGCTTTAGCTCAGGTAGCTTCTGAGTCCCAGTTATATTCATTACTGACAAATCAACACAAGAGCAGCTACATTTGCTGCCCATCCAGTGCTCTCCAGAACAAATCATTTGCAAATCAATGTGGACTTTATGAAAGAGAAAACGATCACCAAGGAGATTGACATTAGATGTGTTCCAGGAGATGAACTGAGATTTTCATTAAACAACGCTGACAAGAGAGAGGTTTAAGTTTAACTATATTAGAAGCTAGATCAATGGCCTCAATAGATAATATTGCTAAAGGTGGCACATAGAAAATGGTTATGCAGACACAAAAAGATGCTGGTGGTAAAGCTAAAAGGAATCTGAGATGGTTAAATGCAAGGCTATTCATGAACAATCCAACCTAGCAGAGTGATCAAATATTCAGTTATGTAGAGAATATAATCAACTTATTATGGAATAAATCAAAATCTTTGAAAAACTATGTTCTAATTTATTAGTCCGCTAACAATATTATTATCTCTAAGAATTAATTTTATTTAATCAAATATAATTATCAAATATTTAGATTCCGAACAAAATATAAATGCTATTGTAGAGTAAGAAATTTGATGAATTCATTGAAAGGATATATATGTCATTCAAATTCATCAGTTCAATTTAAATTTTAACACCATTTCAAACTTTTGAAAGAAAAAACATACCCCACCACCAGATATATTATAGTAAGAGGGAAAAAGAAATTAGTTGTCTGATATTTTACAAAATTGCATTCAAGTAAACTGAACAGAAGGGCGTACAGAAATTTTGGCAGGACTAGTCGCTCTAAAGCCGGGAAAGTCCTCTGCGCTCTCCGCCCAAACAATGTAGTTGAAATAATTCTAAACTAATGATGAAATGATTCTAAACTAATCAGAAGCGTGGCAATAGACTGCTCATCATCAGAAGAAATGCACATAAGGCGGCAACACCCCCTGTGGCTGTCATCAGTCGAGCAGCGAGTTTAGCTCTGCGGCTGCCGCTGCTTTGTAGAACATAAGCACAGGAACAACTCAAAAGACCAATTACACAGCAAATCTCTGCTGAAAACAGTAAAATTCTGGCAGTCTCTGCCAGAGGATCGCGGGAACTGTACCGGACGGTCAAACAGGTGAGACCCTCTTCAGCTGAGACCAGGAAGAATATTTTGGCCAGGCGGAAGAGATCTAACACTGGATTTTCGTGTACAATTTCAGCTCCAGTCTCGATATTGGACGGAATTCTATCCGGCGGTCGTCGTTCGTCGCTCTGACCAAGAGCGAATGATGATGTGTTGTTTGAGGCTGGTGAGGTGTTGTTTAATGCTGGTGAGGCCAGCTGAATTGAACGAGGAGAGTCATGATCACCTTGATCAACTTGTAATGCACGGAACTGACTACCACCGTCATGAGAACTCTCCTCGCCATCCTTGCTTGCCAAAACACTTCCTCTGACATGAGGGGACACATCTGCCCGCGGAGTGATCCAAGTTTCTTTAGGTGAAACACCTGAATGCTTCTTATATTTCTGATCAACTGGCCATAAACCAATGTCACCACCGCTGTCATCAGAGGTCTTCCTGCCATGCCCGCTTTTGTTATTTAATTTCGCAACAATATCTGCCCCAATTTTACAGTCTGATACTACCATCAAGGATGAGGCAAGTATTACTAACGAATAACTATCGGACACAGTTATTATGGCTATAGGGAAACATCTAGCGAGCGCCATCTGTAGATTCAAGAGAAAACAAAAAATAGTATCAGTAACATTAATTTGAAAGCAAAAATAAATTAACTATGAAGTCTGTACAGATCTATATAAACAGAACAAACTTGCTCCGCCGTCCTCGCTTACCGCTACAGGTAGTATTAAGAAACATAGTGCCCTTACTGCTTTACTCATCTGTAGTTACAGAGCAATCAAGGAAAAAACGAAAAAGCATATCAGTAACAGTAATTTGAAAGCAAGAATAAATTAGCTATGAAATCTGTACAGAACTATATAAACAGAACAAACTCTCCCCGACGTCCTCGCTTACCGCTATAGAGAGCATTTCTATGGCTGTAGAGAAACATATAACTGGCAGCTCCTGTAGCTACAGAGCATTCAAGGGAAAACAGAAACGAGTATCAGTAACAGTAATTTGAAAGCAAGAATAAATTAGCTATGAAGTCTGTACAGAACTATATAAACAGAACAAACTCTCCCCGACGTCCTCGCTTACCGCTATAGAGAGCATTATGGCTTTCAAGAAACACAAAGAGAGCAGCGGCTGTAGCTACAGAGCATTCAAGGGAAAACAGAAACGAGTATCAGTAACAGTAATTTGAAAGAAGAATAAATTAACTCTGAAGTCTGTACAGAGCTATATAAACAGAACAAACTCTGTCTGCTGTCCTCGCTTACCACTATAGAGAGCACTGGAGAACAGAGCATTAATATGGCTATAGAGAAACATATTCCGAGCATCCAGCTCATCAATATGGCTACAGGAAAACATATTCCGAGCATCCTTACCTCTATCTTCACCTGTTACAGAGCATTCAAGGGAAAACAAAAACAAGAGTATCAGTAACAGTAATTTGAAAATAAGGTAAATTAAGTATGAAGTCCCTACAGAGCTATATAAACAGAACAAATTCTCCCCGCCGTCCTCGCTTACAGCTGTAGGGAGCATTGAAAGGCAGAGTACGGATATGGCTGTACAGAGCATGAAAAGAACGCACATTTCTATGACCTTACGAAACCATAAAGCAAGCACATCACTGATCCGTAGCTATAGAGATTCAAGGAAAACAAAAATAAGTATCAGTCACAATAATTTGAAAGCAAGAATAAATTAACTATGAAATTTGTATATATATACTTACCATCCGAAAAGGGGATATACCAACTCCGACCTTGTACATCCCACGACCGAAGCTTTTCCTGCTGGGCCAGTTGACAGATTTACGGGAATCAAGATTTGAAAAATTAGATTTATATATGATTTGACAAAATAGGTTGCAGGAATAATTCGACTAACCTGAAAAGCGGGTCGTCGTCAATGCGTAGTTTGGACTCTGAAGAAAACCATAATCCGGTTGCAGATTCCCTTGTCGAGTTTCCGACAAAATCTTCCATTGATAATTTCTTGATTGGAATCAGGCCGTTTGGGAACGAAGTTAGTGACTTTCACTCGAAAGAAAGAAGCAGATGACGGAGGAAAGAAAATAGCTACTACTTTTTGAGATATTAAATCGAAAGAGAGAAATTTCGAAGCAATTACATTGCAGCATAAAGTAAAGAATGACGTATGACATGAGCCATTCCAAATTTTTGAAAAATTTAATCCTACCTAACGCATTATCAATAAACAAAGACTTAATTGGACGGCCACCAAAAACTTTCGAAAGCAACTCTCTCTCTTTCTTTTCTCTCTCTCTATCTCTGAACAAAAACTTCGTCCCTCCGCGAAACCAAAAAGAATCCCTAGAGGAACAAGATGGCGTCCAAAACCCATGCAGTCAAAATCTATCTTCCGTATATCAACTCTTCACAGATTTCTTCAGGCCAAAAACCTGAAACTCAGTCATCAATTTTCAACTTGTTTTCCTCCCTCATACTCGGTCTAGTTCTTTTGCTTTTTCGTCAACAATTCGTCAATGGATTTGCAGCATACCGGTCTTTGCGTTTCGCCCTAGTGATATCCGTCATGTTGTCTTTCGTCGGAGCATCTGCCTCGTTGTTAATCGGAATCATACCCGGCCAATGGCATGCTACGATTAGGAGATGTTCTCTCAGAATTTCGTCTGCTTCCCTAGCTTCGGCTGTATTCATAATGGCTTATGTCTTATTTCTGGAAATTTTCAGGCAGGTTTCTTCAGGTTTCAGTGAAGACGGAGGAGATTCTTTCTTTTTCTACAGCCATCAGTTTCCGGTGTTCGGGAAGATTTGTTCAGGTTCTGTAGAACAACGATAAACAAAATTCCATTAGCTGTACTATCTTTCTTCCTTAAGACTTTGTGCTTGTATAAGGATTAAGGATTGCCCTCTGGTTGTTTGATGATCTAGAGACCAGAGTTGAGTTGTATCTTATTCTTAAGATTTTAGTTTCAAATACTAATGTCGAGCATACCAGAACCAAGTTTCTGTGTTCAAACGATTTCTCCATCTCGTTCTCATCAGATTTCAGGTGGCATGTGAAAACGCTTCTTAGACATGAGTCTCGATGCTTTCTAAATCAATTTTATTTGCAAACATTCTAATTCTGTGCCTCATTTGAATTTATTCTATCTTCTCATCTAATTAATATATGTTTTTGGATCTACTTTATATGTTATTTAGATGAGTCCAACCTCTTTGTAGATACGTATTCGTTATACAGTATCCTTGTAACTTGAAATCAATGAAACGTAGATCAATTAATTTGATGAACAATACGTTTAAGGCCATTTATAACCCTATAATTAATGTTTTAAAGGAGAAACACTCTTTTTCAGTGCATATTTTAAAGGTTTCAATTTTAAAGGGAATAAAATGGATAACAATTTTTAAATAAAGACTAATCAATAGGTTTCCACTTTCTCCTACTTGTAGGATTAGCGAAAATATTTTGTCAAAATATAGTACACTCTAAAACAGGGTAGAGATTTGATTTAAATTTCCTTCCAAATTTCAACTGATTACAAGAAACAAAATGTAACCTTCTACTGTAATTTCACAAAGAACGAATCATGATTTTATTACATCCTGGAACACTGTGTGGCTACAACAAAAAAATTCACTTTCAACTTATGTCGCTGAAAGATCCACCAGATTTCCATACTACAACTGGGAATTGCTCAAAGCCTCAAACTCTGTATTCGATCAAAGAGAGTCTCAATCCACGATGATTCAGTGATAGACGATATCCACGCTTTCACTGCACATCAACTATCATGAATTAATGTCAATGTGGCTCCAGCAGAATTGTTCATGAAAATCATCCGCTCGTGAAACAACGCCAAGTATATTTGGTTCACTCTCGTCATTCAAGCTTGTACAGCGGACCCGATAAGCCAGGGTCCAGCAGATAAATGATTTATAAAAACCTTATGTACTAGGACCATCAGGCCTCTGAATGTCTCCGCGTCTTCTTCTTTAGTTTGTCTTGCACCCAGTATCTCTCTCGCCGTTCTTCACTTTGGCATTTTCTTGTTAATTGCTCATCCTTTGCTCTCTCTGCCTCGAGTGCTTTTTTCTTCTGCTCTTCCTTAAGCTTTCTTTTCTTCATCTGCACAACCCCAATTGAAAATGTGAATATAGAAATTCTTAGTACTGATGGGTAATTCTGGAGATGGCAGAAAGCAGCTTGTGAAGTGCACAAACAAACAACTAGCAAAGTGAAACAAAATTGACACCGAATGGGAAGTTTATAGTGCTCAACAGATCTCACAACTAATTTCGACATAAGCACCAGTAGTTTCAATTATGTTTTAAGTAAATCTTAGAAAACCGAAAAAAGGGTGGCCAGATAAGCATACCATCTCATGTCTAATCAATTGAAGATGTTGAACAAGAGCTTGAACTTTTCTTTCATGAGGCTCCATGACTACAGCTCTTCTATTTTCAAGAAGGGGCCGTATCCGGCTAGTAATATCTTTGGGCTTTGATTCAAATGGGAGAGCTGCCTGTAACGACTTGGGAATCACCAATGGGTTGAACTTCTTTGTTTCCTCTCAATTGGCTGTCAGCAAAACAAACAAATGACTACAAATTACCCAAAAAAGCTACACCAACCAGTATATTTGGGCAGAGGAAAACACCAAATCCAAACATAATTACATGTCTTGCATCATAAATTACCTTATAGAGTGAATCCTTGTTAACAGGAATAGAAAGATTATGTTCTCTTCGCAACTCGGCGACAGTTTTCATTCCTTGCCAGGTCATATCACGAGGTTGCAAGGCTGTGGTCAGAGGGTTGTAAAATTGAGGAAT
Organism: Melia azedarach; assembly: GCA_028052125.1. Lineage (NCBI taxonomy): Eukaryota > Viridiplantae > Streptophyta > Magnoliopsida > Sapindales > Meliaceae > Melia > Melia azedarach. The sequence continues at coordinate 19,003,047 of CM051396.1, forward strand.
TTCAACATCAGCCCATCCACGCATGAAAACAATGTCACTCATCAGAAAACTGTCCTCAAAGGTGCACCTGGCAATCCCTTCTCTAGATTGCCCTCCCTTCTTTTTGGGTTGGTTACCAATCTCTTCTTTTGCTGCCTGTCAAGATGAAACAAATTACTGGTTACTACAATCAATCAGCCTTCACCAGTATAAGAGCAAACATTGATGAGCAATTATCAGCAATTACAATCAATGATTCTCTATGTTCCAAGAGTGATGACTCATGATCAACATCAGATTTAATTGAAAGAAGAAATTTGCAACAAAAAAAGGCCCTTCGAGAATTTACTGACAAGCAAATGCAATGAACAAATTGAAAAGACAAAATAAGAAACATAAATATTGATATAAAGTTGTTGAATCAGTACCTTTTTCACATGGCCCCGGATTCCACTGACAGACAAAACCTCTGTACCTTCACATTGAGCCACCTCAAGATCTGAAGTAAACGTATCTTTGATAAGAGCTGTTTGTTTGAATATCTTACAAGGATAACCAACCAGTTTGATTTTCTTCTTTATCTTTGCTTCATGGTTGAACTCAAGTATAACTGCAGTTGCTGTAATCCTAAATGAAGCCTGAAAAGACAAATGAAAGATGTTAGGTTGATTCGTAACTATTGTAAATTAACAAAAAGTAAAAGAAAACAATGATAAAGTAAAAGAAAGATGAGAGGTAGGTAAACTTGTACTATTTTAACATGAAAAGTACGTCAATTTGCCCTTTCTAAATCCAGAAATTTTCATTTTGACAACTAGCAACAAGCAAAACAAAAGGCTGACCTGATTGTTGGATAACTTCTGGACAGCAACTACCCCAGTCTGAGGGGCAAGACTACCCCAGAACATGGCAAGACAATGCATGTGTTCAGGAGTGTACTTCAGCATGTTGACACCCATTTTGGTCCTCAATGGCATAAACAGGTATAGTTTGGAAACGCCTCCATCCAATAGAAACAATTATGGGATCTCTAGCCTTCAGTACCTTCTTGTGCCACCTGTGTCGCTTTAACCTAGCCTGGAAGAGAAGGTATTACCTACCAGAATTACAATGAAAAAGTGAATATGGCTATTTAACCAAATTCCAATAGATACGACTCTAGTTTGTAAACTTCCAACACACCGAAACCCTTGTAATAAACAAGGATTAAATCTTACTAATGAAGAAAAGGAAAAAAAGAAATATATTGTGAACCAGCAGTCCACTCATAATATCCACATTCTAATGGATATGAAAAGAAAATATAAGACAATGAGACCATGGAATCCATAAGAATAAAGAACAAAGATGCATTCTGAAATTGTTTTAGGTAAAGAAACCCGTAAAGATGCCAAATATCAAACTCAGCCCCACAAAATATCCACACAAGGATTCGGGCATCTGGGAGAAAAGCTTTTATTAATGAACTCAAGTATTCTTTTCACGGACAATTGAGTCTGTCCTTTGGCTAACACAGTTAGTAAATACTAATATGGTTAAATATATTACATCCAATAAACTTCCACTCAATTTTGAGTGATAATGTAAGAAAGACTGAAAGAGAAGACAACCTAAATGAAGGGAAAAGTAGGAAAATAGATATCAGAACTGGAAAATAAAAGAGAATTTGAATCTTCTTACCTGCATGTATCCAACATTTTCCTCACCAAGACCAATTCCTCCAACCAAAACAGGGTGGCAAGGATCAAAATATTTGACCATCTCAAAAGGAACATCATGTATTCCAACCGTAGATATGTCCCTGTTCGAAGCGCTCTATCTCTAATCGAATGACCTCATCAACATCATTGAGTTCAGCTATATTCATTTGTTTGCAAAGCTCAATCTCCTCCTTCATCTAGAAGAAACAAACATGAGTTAGCACTGAAGACCTAACACCAGCATACACACCATTTTATTATTCACAACACAAAGTTTACCTTGTCAACTAGTCCAATTTCTTTTGGTTGGCCTCGATGAATCTTTGCCCCCTGTTTTTCATCCATTTCCTCCTCTGGTGACTCAGATCTATCACATGTAAATAAAGTTAAGGATATCAAAAGAAATTTACGTTACTTCTGAGAATATAAGACAGAAGAATCTACTAAAAGACCAAACTATAATTGGTTCAATGTAACTCATGAAACCTTGCACCATCCATAAGAAAACGTAAAAAGACAGCCAACAATTCATCACTGGTTTAAGAAAACAGCAAAACTACCAACAGCAGATGAATGCATCATTTCACAAGAAGCACATCCAAATTAATAAAAAGTCCATCAGAAAGAAGTGAGGAACCAGGCTGGAGAAAATGATCCAGGTCTAACAAATGTAACAAAAATAATATGTGAAAAGGAAAAGGATATTGTGCATCAAATTTTGCATGCAGTGCAAACTTTTTCAGTCTCAGCTTCTCAGCTGCTGATTCATCTTCATTCTGAATTGCCTCACTGCTAGAATTATCCAGATGGCCCTCATGCTTCTCACCAGTTTCTAAATCTTCAAAGTCACCATAGACGGCATCATCACTGTCATCTTCAGAGTTAGCATCAGAAGCTTGATTTCTTTGAGCAGCTTTGACCAATCACCCGTAACAAAACGATCACGAATGCTTTCATATACTTCTTCCTGTTTCCAGCTTTTAAGATCTTCATAATTTTTAAATTTGGAACAGTCATCAGTATCGACATTTCCACTATCCAATCCTTCTCTCAACTTCTGCTTAAAATAAATAGGAACTAGTGAGCATGCTACAAAATTGCATCTAGTCAAGATCAAGAATGTATATCAATGTTAAAACTAACATATCTAAAATATTATTTATCCAGAAAGACCTCTAAGAAAGAAAAAAACAATCAAGAAATAACCATACAATAAGATCAGGACAAACCTTATTCCCTTCTCCCTTTGGCTTAAAAAACTCATTATCATCACTTTCTTCGTCTTCGCTACTATCCTGCACTTCTTTGGATGAAATTGCTGATGTTGATGTGAGCTTCCCATATACAAGCTGCATGAGATTCATACTTTGTCTCGAGACAGTCCTTTCCAACAAGGACTCTTTCCACTTTGATATGTTTCCCAAGCCATCTTCAAAGTAAAGCAATGAATAAGGTGAGTCTTTCAAAAGCCAAAACAAAACTCGATGTACAAGAGGATAATAATAAAGACACTACCCATGTAAATAATTCAGTATTATGGAGACAAATAATCCACACAATTATTTTACATTTCATTCTTCTTGCACTCAATTATTTTACAATAGTAAGGGTGAAAGAGGTACCATCTATTTTCTCATCATCTCCTTCCTCTGAAAAATCTGAACCAGATAATGACTGATTATCTACATCATTGTCATCATCATCTTCATCCTCGTCATCATCCTCATGCTCTTCATCTGAATCCTACAAATGAAGTAAGAATGCGGTTAGTGTACATTGGAGATGCAGCTTGATCTATGTGAACTAATTTGAAAAAAGTTATTTCAACACTAATAAAAATGAAGGAAAAAAGTGATGACTTGTTCAAGCCCAATTCCTAGACCTTGCTCGCCAAAGATATCCCCTTCAATTATGAAGTTGCATGGCAAAATACATAGAATCGGGACAAGGAATCATAAAAATTTACAAACCAAGAAAAAGATAAAAAAGCTGTTTTCTTTGAGTTGAATAAATTATAGCACATTAATCTAGTATAGCAATATTATCAAAACATTAAGAATCTATGATGGTCATACTTGCACTCAATTCTAGTGAGAGAAGTCTCCATAGTCTCTGAAGAACACTTGAATTGAGTTTAATGACAATCAGAAATATCAACAAAGCATGGAAATATAGCCCAACTTCCATATCATTACAAAAATATGCATTCACGACACTATACCACCTTCCCTTTTAAACATATGATTCTACTAAAGAATAAAAAACAGTAACAGCCAGCACTAAGTACCTTCAGATCACCACGATCAACAGCATTTCCAAAGATAGCTTTTCTTCGTAAGCTGTCGAATTATCTAAATTCGACATGTTCAGCCACATTATCTTCATCAGAATCACTCCCACTTTTTATTTTTTACCTTTTTCAGCATCTCCATCCCCATCAGAGGACTGTGAATTATCTAGATCCTTGGCAACAAATTTTTCACCAAGCCCATCAGCATTAGTTTCCTCACCAGTTTGATATTCCTTATCCTGAATATCCTCTGCATCTTCGTCAGTATCTTTTGCATTGTTTGGAACAACTGATGGATTAGGCTTCCTGCTGAAAAGGGAAATGAAGCTCTTTTCTAACTTCTCATCTACAGCATATTTTGTGTTTTGAAGCGATTTTACCAGCGTCTCACCTACATCTTCACCCTTTCCTGGTAACAACAGAGCAACTAACTTAGCCCCAAAAAATAATGAAAGAGAAGTTGAAACCAGAGGAAAATGATGAGATATTTGTTCATTATCCTGTCCAGACTATGTCATTTCAACAACATATTTACAAGAAAAACATATATTGAAAATATCATCAAAAATACAGAAGTCTTTTTCCATTTTATGTATTCAAAAGACAAAGCACAAAAAGTACTACAGGTAAAGAATAAAGGATTTATTTATCAACAAAACAACCAAATATACAAAATGAAGAAGAAAAAATGAACAAGAAGGTAGTAAACCTTTGAGGGTTGTTTTCCCACTTTCATCATCCACTTTAGAAAATTGAACAAAGTGATCATTTATGTTTATATAGACAGCACCCTTGTCATAAAGCAGATCCCCCAGGCCATACATGGGTGCATAAAAAAGTTTTTCCCTGTCACGCAGTCCCTTCTTTTTGG
>CM051397.1:0-45581 GCA_028052125.1 Melia azedarach
GGAAGGGAAAAAAAGGAAAAGGGAGAATAAGGAGGGGAAGAAAAAGAAAGAGTATTCTATATTATATCTTAAACGATTAAAAAAATTAATTAATTAATTAATTTTCTCCTAAAATTTGATATCTATTTTTTATAATATAATTATATATAAATTATGTATAATAATATTATCAAAATCTCAAACATTTTAAAATATTCATTATGATAATATTTACAATAAAATATTTATTGTCATACATAGTTAAAATATTATAGTAATTTTATATATTTTAATAATTTCAGGCAATACAAAAATAAAATATTTATTTTTATTATAAATAATTAGTTATGAATTTTTTATTTTTTTTAAAGTTAAGGGTAAACATATTTTATTTTTTAAAAACTTGAGGAATTTAAGTATAATAACTAATTAAGATATTATTATAAAATTATATTTTTTATGGATACTAGGACTTTTAAGATAAATTTTGAAACTACTAGAACTTATATGACTAATTAGCTAAATTTTTAAGACCTACATGACCATTACCCTTTAATTTATTCAATAAATCCTTAATCAGGTAAAATACAAGTGTTAAGTCTAATACTCAGAATTTAAAATTTTTAAGGTAATTTAACTATTTTAATATAGTTGGGGTTTATTTAATACACTAAAGTTTTTTTTTTAATTGAAATCTAAATATAAATATTTCAATGTATAAAAATTGTTTATTTTTAATATATTAAATATTTAAATATAATTAAGTTAAAATTTTAATTTAAATATAAATGAATAAATGTATGAATAATTTAAATATTTTATATTAATAATATTTTTAATTTATTAATATTTATATATATTAATAATTTAATATACTAATATAAGATATTTTAGGACATATTAAGACATATATATCATATATTAATTTAAAATTTTTATTTTATAAAAAATAAAAAATTTAATATTCAAATTTTAATCAAATTTCATCAAAATATTTTAACCATGTTTAAATTAATAAAAAAAAACAAACACTACATAAGCAAATAATATACTTTGAATTCTATTAAAATAACTAAATCACCCTTATTTTTCCAAATTGAAATGCACTAGTTATGAGGAGCATAAAATGTTTACTTAAAAGAAAAAAAAAAGGCGGGGTTGTTACTAATAATATAAATAAAGAAGAAGAAAGAAGTATAAACTTGAAACGTGTAATAGTTTAGATGGGATGAAATTTACTGAGAAAATCTACGATGAGCCGGCCGTCACAAAATCTGCCAGTTGGAGTCTTGAAGTAAGTTTGTCCATTAGGAGGGTCAACGAGAAGCCAAGGCCAGCACCAAGTTCACCGGTGTCTGAATTTGAATCACCGAAGTTGAAAACAGCAGGATAATTGAAGTCAACTGAATTTGCCGATGGTAAAATGATGGAAAATACTGTGAGAATTTTGAAAATTAAGATCTTGGTAGTCATGGCTAGAAGCTTTTATTAGCTTGATTGTTGTCTACCACCCACCAAATCCTCAAAAAGTGTTTCCAAAAATATGCACTGATGAGAACAGATTTGATGGGTTTTATATGTATGCAGAAGACGGTTTTGCTTTAAACTTGTAGAAAGACAAAATGAGAGCCAAAAGCAAAGTTTTTCTTTTTGGTAAGTTCTCCTGTAGAAACCTTCATGTCAATCAAATGATATGATCATATTGCCCTTAAAGAAAGTTGCATGTGAATACTTTATTGTTCCAAACGGAGGGTCGTTTGGACTTATTGTGGTGGATACAGTTATTGGAAGAAACAGAGGATTTTGCAAGCAAAAGAGATGAATTTTTCTTTAATGGATGGCATACACGGGTCCTTTTAATCAAAGCTGGTGCACTCCAACATTTTCAGTTTTTCTCTGTGTAACAAAAAAAAAAGGAAGGATTCCTATTTCCTACTCTAACCCACACAAAACCCAACTCAAGTCGTAAGATTGAAAATCAGTCATCTACTGAAAATCTCCATTCCCTAATCGTAAGTTCAGAATAAAGTTATTCTGAATTTGGCATAGCTGATACAGAATAGCTTACCTTCATGCCAATTAGTTATGATTTCAAGAACATGGGCTGATATTACTTCTTTATTTATGCAAAAGACAACATTTATTTGGTACGTATTTGGATGCTCAAACAAAAATTAGTTATCCAAAACATGTATAATTAAAGAAACCATCATTGTAATCTCCAAAGCACGCGTCCCTAGATTTCAAATTCTTATAGGCAAGAATGTTAACTACTTCATTTCATTTAAGAAAGTGCGAGATCTAAGACCATCTATAGTGCATTTTCAACGAATAAGCAAAAACCTGTATAAATATTTATATCTTATTCCCTTTTTCTTGTTTTACTTCTTGACATGGCATGTCTAAATCAGTTAAGTAATGAAACTAGGCTGAGATGAACAGAAATCTTTACTTCTATTATATAACCTTGGTCTGGTGAGGGCCCAATCTGAGGCGGCGATGAAACCAGGACGTAGTAGCAAGATGGATGCATTTCAGCATTTTGTAGGGGAGAATGGCCAGATCCAGGAAACAAATTGATTGAGGTCAAAAATTTTATGGAGAACACTTGCATTTCCATTTTGCCTAGCTTCTTTGTGCAAAGCTTCAATGCTTTCAGCAGCAGCCACTATTCTGGCCTTGAGAGTATTGTTCTCACTCTTAAGCTGCAAATATCAGAAAAACCCAGAATTTATGCATGCTTAAACCTCAGACATGGGATAGTTCACATTCCCAGTATCTGAAATTCAAATGATAGAGTTCTAATTATTGGAACGGAACAAAACATTTTAAACAACCAATTCCATGAGATTCACAGAAAATTCGGACATTTAAATAAAATTATAAATTTGAACTAGATTATACTCCACTTTCAGGTCTAAATTTAATAACGCTGTTATTGAAAGATAACATGCAGGCAAGCAGAAATGAATGCAATTTAGCTCATTAAATTCTGAGAAATTGCTCCTTTTTTTCTTCATTGCGTTTGAAAACTTACCACCTCAACAGTACATACAAGCTCTTCCACAGCTTGCTGCAGTGACACAATTGTTCGCAAAGTAACATCTTCATAGGCCAATTTCAAATCTTCAACTGAATTTGGATAAAAGAATATTCCCTCCAGAGTGAACAATTCTTCAAGTAACTTCACTTCTTCAACATCCAGTTTCTCCCTCAACTATATAAATACAGACTGTGAAAGAACCTAAAATAAAAGAAGCATAAAGAAAGTGTTGAACCATAAGGCTAACCTTGGTTAAGATTCTCTCACTTGACTCATCTTTTGTTGTGTAACACGTTCCATGTTTCTTCACATTATTCTCTTCACTGCAGTGGTAGGCCATGCGGTGATGCCTTTATATGCTTTGCCCTTTTCGAATCAAGGAAATACACCATTGGAGATCTTAAACTAACATAATATTTACATGATTATAACAGAAAAAAAAAGAACATTTATTTAGATTGATTTGATTTCGATATAAATTTGATCTCTGGATGGAGACAAACAGATAAAAAGATATCCTTTGCCATAAAGCTACCTGATCAGTTAACAAGTTCAGTACAATGCTAGTGTGCCTTCTGAGATCAGAAGGAGAATCCTTAATGCACACAGTTCTCTTAAATTCAGTTCCAATTTTACCTTCAATACAAAGTGACCTAGTATGCTTTGCAGGGTTTTGGATTACAAACCTTGTGCCAAAGCGAAGGGTGGACAGGCTTTCTGATGCATTGGAACAGCTTGGTGAACAACAACAAAGCAATGCCGTCCTGGAGTTACCACCCTGTAGGATGAAAATGAGTAGATCTTTAGTCCAAATTTAATACCTATATGGTGAGAAAACCGAAGGAAAGGAAACAAACAAGAGCATCTTGTAGAATCCGAGTTAGCTTGGAATCACGGTATGGAATGTGGTTCGTTTTGCCCGGTGGACCACAAGTCAGAGCATTTATTACATTCCCAAGGGCAGATAGGGATTTGTTAATGGTCTTAGCTTCATCAAGAACTCGCCCTTCAGCTCCAGTTTTCTCTGCTTTCTCAGACCCTGCCAAGTCTACAAGAACCAATTTTCCTGCTTTCATCCTGCCCACAGTTTGGAATGTTACATATTTAATTCATCAAATCTTGAAAGTGTTAGGGAAAAAAATAATACCTTTTCTCTTTAGTAAATTCTTGTTGGACAGTGAATATGTATATACAGTGACTTCTACTACTTGCCATGTTCATTTCTATCAAATGTTAAGGTTTTAAAAATAATTTTTGAAGATAAAAAACAAAAAGATAATTAACAAGAGGAAAAATTCCCATAAGATGTATAGAATGTAGGACTACTTTCTTCTACCATTTTATGGTTGAAAAGTTCTCAAAATTGAAAAGTACAGAATTAAAAGGGATACGGGTCTCTCCAACTGCTCTGTTAGCTATCCCACTCTGCATATTCAGAGTCTATATTAGCAGTTGGACTATGTACTAAAGGTTAAGATAGATCTTATGTTCAAAGTTCCATATTAGAAGTGGCTCAATAAACTATAAGATTGACACAAAGTTCTCATGAGTTGTCTTACAGCTAGGTTTTGCAATGCTTCGCCAGAGTTAAATACAGAAATCTGCAAAGAACAGGAAACAAAAATTAAAGTCTTTTGCAAGTGAGAAAACATTTGACGATATTGACAAAAAACCAACCAAAAAAAATTCAACAGCTAAGTCATAGACACTTTGCTACCACTTCAATGTAAATTTAGGTATCTTGAGACAATAGATTGTTTGGCGATAAAATTTATTTCTAATTTCCAAAAAGCTTCGTAATATGACTGAGCTGTCTTTAATTACATTAGATTTCTACCAAAGTGCATGTATGTATGTATATATACTTACAAAACACACACACACACATATATATACATATGTTGACTTAAAGGTCATTGTCCTTTCTAGTCTCTAAGATCTGAAATGAATAGCTTGAACAAAATTAAACCATCCTGCTGTGAATATGAATGGAAAGACAATCTGAAAGAGAAGAAATCAATCATATTGGACACAGCAGCCAATAAAATATGAATATTTGAGAAACAACCTCACCTCTGTTACACCAGACAACAGTATTCCTTGTACTCTACTCTCCTTAAGTTGTATATTGTCCTTTGACAAATCAAAAAGGTCCCTGACAAGAAGATAGCACCATTACAGCTTTGTACTTAATTAAAGACATCCTAGTTGTCCTTTGACATATAAAAAAGGTCTCTGAGAAAAAGATGTGCCATTACAGCTTTGGTACTAAATTAGAGGCATCCTAGAAAATGATCAAACTTGGCTTCAGAATCATGAGTTAAAATTGCTCCATAAAAGACATGCAAACCAGTAATCTTTTGGATACGCACCTGACTTTCTCCATGTAGATTTCCACCTAGAGGAGTCACAGAAAGTTTCAGAAAATAACAGCATGAGCAATAGTTAGCTAGCACATAACACAGGATTTAAGAAACCTTGAGTGTGTCTCAATACCATTGACAACTTGATCATATACTTGACTGATTCATCAGAAGACTTAATGTACTCAAATAGCCCATCTACAGTTCTCTGAACTAAGCCTTTTCTCTTCTCGTCACATTCTACGATGCTGGGGTCCCTGATGAGACAAGTAAGCATTACCATATACGGGCTTCAGTTATCAGCATTTATGGAAATATATACACAGAATCACCATATCACCTCCATGCTGTATGTCTTTCCAGCTCCTGTCTGTTACCAAATGAATCAGAAATTTTGTCAATGAAACAGAATCTACATGATTTAGTGAAACTAATTACGGCTTAATTTGTTATTTGTGGCAGATAGATTTCTGAGAGACGGTCCTACTTCACATATAGGAGATATGAGTCAAGCAAATAACATACACAATAATTAACGCAGAGAAAAATATTTCACCTGTCCATAAGTGATGATGGTGCCATTAATACCGTTAATAGCATCTGTTCCATTAAGATGAAAACATACAGATAGAAGCAAGACTTGTTAGAAACCAGTCACATAATATTAGAATCAGATTCCTGTACAAATGATCTAGTATCAGTGTTTTTAATACTTTACGGAGTCCCTAATCCAATTTTTTTAATTCCTGAAGATAAGTAATTATATATACAATCAGTTTGTAATACTGCTAAGTTGCTAACACTTAACTAGAAAAGGAAAAGAATAAAAAATAGTTTTGAGTTAATAGTACCTCCAAGAATAGGCAGAGCTAGAAATTCATAGACCTCAGCTTGCTCAGATTTCTCATAGAACACTCTATCAAAGCTAAACTTAAAATCCTCTTCTTTCTCATCCTATAATTTAGCCATCACAAAAATCATTAAACAGTCTATAGATAGCTTTACAAACACAAACACTTACAAAATCTGATCTGTATATACAAGAAGATATGCACATATCGTCCAGAAAGACAAACATACATGAATACATTCATAGACAATATTTCATTATCATTTACACAAATAAGTGATCAAAGAAGACCTTGAAAATGAAATTTTCAGTATCGATACTGTGAACGCACACATTATCATCGTGGTTACTTCTCTCCTTCGAACTCAAAGGCCTGAATCGGGCGCAGACTGTAATGTTCGACATATTGGTTTACAATGGTTTTAAGTCTCCAATCCAAAACTGTAATAAGATGAAAAACCACGATAATGAGCAAAAAGAACAATTAAATGTAAGAACTGTTTTTCTCTTTACGTAGGAGAAATACGATCGAGAAGATTATCTGCTCCTGTTTGGTTTCCGAGAAAACTAAGGAAAAGACGAGAAAATTTTGAACAAGTAATAGCTCGAGCTGAATCTGAACATTGGCAAGCAATCGCAAACTTTTCTATAGCATTATTGGTTCGAATCTGTTCGAATAAACGATCAGTTGAAAATATTCCGTTTAAAATCAAAAGGTTAACGTTTCGTTTATTTTGAATACATTTTCTCCGTGTCCAAACACAATGAAGAGAGACGATTCGATCACATTTGAAATTGAGAAATTCGTGAATTTTAAGCCGAATTATCAGATTTAACTCTTATATGAAGCCGAGAAGTTAAGAATCATAAAAAATTCAAAATAAGAGAGAAAAAAAAGTTTGTTATCTTACCGTGCATTTTCTCGGCAAGCAGACAAGACTGAGAGAAAATTGGTTAATCAGAGACTAGAGTGAGGGTGCGACGAATGGATTTGAGAGTGAATTTACACTTTGGCGGGAATCGGATTTTTATGATATGAATATTTTAGGTAGATACGAAGTCGAATGGAAAGGAAATTTACGAAAATATTCGAAATTAAAAAGAGAATTTCGAAAACATTCAATAATAAATTTTAATTTTAAAAATATTTTAAAATAAAAAAAATGGACGATTTTATGCTTTTTCTCAAAATATCTTAATTTTTATTTTGTAAATATGACACGGATCCCCTTTTTTAAGATATTTATTCGTATCCTATCAGATATTTTAAAATAATCATAATTATATTTGTTTTACCGTATTATCCAAACAACATGATTTTGAATCATTAAAAATAACTTCGTTTTCTACTATAAGAAAAAATCCAAGTTTTATAAAAATTTTACATTGGTTATTATTTTCTATTTTATCATTACTTTACTGATATTATTGGTGGATATAATACACCATGCTGTTTTTTTGTGTTTATTATTGAAATATTGAGAAAGCTATAGTAATCAGCATCATTTATAAATTGTTTTGAGTATTAAAAATGCCACAACCGACTAGAACCTATGCTAACGAGTATATGCAGTATATTATTGATGAAGTTGTTATTCTACATATGCAAGTACATCAACAATTTGTTGAATTTAGTATGTCTTCTTATTTGTTAAAATTGTATGATCTACTATTAAAATTAAGCCCAAATTTATCCTCTTTTTAACTGTTATGAATTAGAATTTTTATTATAATTTAATTAATTTCATTTAAAATTTGGGGTAGTATGATATATTAATATACTTTCACAAAAATATTAGAAAACTTAGTTTTTAATTTTATTTATTAACATATATATTAATTTATAATACAATAAAAATCAAATTATATATTTTTTTAAAATTTATTATTTTTATTAGGATGCATATATATATATATATATATATATATAGATAGATAGATAGATAGATATCCGCTTAAGAGGGTACGAATTTTAAATAAAATATCCATAAAAGATATAGATAGCATATGAATATGAAATTTTTTTGAAAAAACGGATATGGATATTTAGGTATCTGTACTGTTGTCATCCCAAAATTCTTAATTTTTTTTGCCAATTAACTATAAACTCCCGTTCTTAATTTTAATCCTAATATGGTGTTGTATTTAATAGATATTATTTTGGATAATAAACTCATTATTTTAGATAATTCAATCATATAAACTATCATTCCAAAATCTAGGGGTAAAAAGCTACCCAAAAACAAAGTCCTTCTCTTTCTCTCTCTCCCTTTTCGTTATCTCTCTAAACCGCTATCAAATTCTAGAATTTTCTTCTCATTGGAGATAGAGTCCCACTTTATGTCCGGTAAAATTTTCTTATTTTCTTTAATTTTTTGTTCTCTTTTTTTAATAAATACATATTTTCATTGAAATTTACATTTATGATGATTTTTTTCTACTTGATGGATTTCATCCATTTTATAATAGTTTATCTCTATCTAATTTTAAATTTATAGTAATTTTATGGGTTTTTGTTTGTTTATCTTATTATAATAGTTTTATTTTTTCGATCTAAAATGTGTAAGATTTATAGGAGATGTGAATAATATATTTTTTTAGATATGACAAATGTATTACTAAAAATTGATTATAGTTTTAATTAAGAGAATCTAACCAGGTGAAGAAGGGTAAAAGAAAAAAGTAAAGGAAATTTTTTCAAAAAATTTCTATTTAAAATTAGTTTTCTTGTTAAAAGTATCAAAAATCACTAAATATGAGGGTGTAACTTCAATCTTCTCTTTGTTTTATAGTAGACTTTAGATTTATTTAATTGTTATTGTAATATATTTTGATTATAATCAGTATTAAAATGAGTGTAAATTTACACGCTGTAATCTTTGCTAATATAGAATAAAATGCTTTTGCTATTGTTTAAAAAAAAAAACAGTCTAGGGGTAATAATTTCGTGGTGTTGTATTTAATCTGTATGACATGTTATGTGTGACATGTCAATCTAATCCTACAAAATATTGGCATGATCTATGGAAGATGTGCGACATGTCCATCTAGATATGGGCAAATATGTTTTATGGAAGATGTTGACATGTCAATCTTAATATAGACAAAATGTTATAAGAAGTATGTTATTTTATAAGAGAATATCTGATGCCTCTAATTTTTTATTAATATTTTATTATTTTTTTATATATTTTTTTAATATTTTATTATTTTTTTGACTTTTTTTTATTTTATTCTTTAATTTAATTAATTTATGTTAAATCATAAATAGTAAAATTCGAAAATATTTAAATTATTTAAGAGCAAAATCAAAATATATAGAAATAATAGGAATATTTAAAAAAATATAGAGAGTTGATGAGATATTGAACAAAAAAAATAGGAGGGTATTAGGCATTCTTTCGGCATTCTTCCGCATTCTCCCACATTTCATTAAGAATGGATTTTAATATTAATTAGGCAAGTTTAATAAAATTATCTTACCTAACGAGAATGTGAGAAAGAACTTAATGAAACCTGGGAAATGTACGAAAATTTTTATTAAAAAAAGGGTTGAAAATATAAGAAGAAAGTGACAAGGAGTAAATAAAACCCCAAGTAAAAATTTGAGAAATTTGGTAACACTAATAATTGATAAAATTATATTTATAAATTATTAAAAAAATGATGATTCAAATATTTTTATAAACAAATTAATTTTAAATTAATGTTAATTGCGATAAAATTGATCTAATGTGATGATTATAGTTAACATTTTTATTTTTTTTAGACCAAAAACACTTCATATTTTGTGGTTATATAAATACACTAGTACATCAAAAAAATTACTAAAATAATTTTTAAACGAGTGATATTATTGGTGTCTTTATGGGTCATTCTAATGACTCCCCGTCCCCTCGGATGCTTTAGTTGAATTTTATCATTTTGTTACATGTGAGTACACACACGAAGTAATTGTTTGCTGTTATGGCTGTAAGTATTTATTTAATTATTTCTTTAATAAAAGGAAGGATTGTACCACAAAAGCTTTCTTCAGAATTAATATTTAATAAAATGGACATTTCAGTCTTTACATATGCTTTTTTTTTATATTAATTGAATCTGCAATTGTATGATAAGGTAAAAAATAATTTATTATTTAAATAATAAAAAAATTATTAATGCATGTATGCATATTCTTGTTTTAATTAACAAGAGTCCGACAAACCGTACATGCAATATATTCCGCGTACGACATTAATTGGCGCATTATACACCGTCTCGGTGTTCGCTATATTAATCCAAAAAATAATATAATAATAAAATAAGCGCGCCCGATTCCCGCCAAGACGCCAACGAATAGATTTGCGCTTAAACGACTCGTCGCATTCTCACTCACTTTCTAAATGATCGAATTAGATTAGTATTTCTCTCTCCACTCTGTTTGGTTGGCGAGAAAATGTTCAGACAAGACCATAAATCTTCTCTCTCTCTCTCTCTCTCTTTTTTGTTCGATTTCTCACTCAAATAAGACTAAAATAGACTGAAATTGCTTTTGTTAGTCTCTAAAGCTTTATCCCCGGATCGTCAAAACCCTAACTTTCATGTTTTGTGCATCTTTCTGCCGCTCAATTCACTCCTCAATCAAGAAATTAATCTTGTTCCGGTAATCTCTCTCTCAGCTGCTTCCATTAAAGAAATAGATATGCTTTTTTTTTTTTATAAATTGTTACAAACCATGCTTTGTTTGTACATGTGAATGACTATGTGGAATTTCTCTGCGCATTTATTTATGTGACTTCCATTTATTTTAGGCTATTAAGATAACTTAGTGTGTTGTCTTTATGTAATTGTCTTGATATTTTTTTCCCAGTTCTATGATAGATTGTCTTTAGTTAAAATTTAATGCGGGTTTGCTGTAAATCTGGCATTTTTTTTTTTGTTTTGCATATAAGTTGTTTGTAATGATTCCGACAAGAAAACCCTTACACTATATGGCACATATCTCTAGCGTATTTAAATTTGCGTCTTCGGATTTTTGATGGGGGTGGCACTAGAGACAAGTATATGTTACACCAAAATATCCACATCTCTCGATTTGATGGAAGAATCTATGACTACACTCTGCATTACATATGAACCAAAACTCACTACTACACTCTGCTGCAATATTTTAATGAAATATAAACCAAGTGCAAATGTTTTGCTGAGAACTGATGTAGATCTTATTCAAAAACGCAAACTTATCTGTCATATGACAATAAAAGTTAAATTAGAGAAACTTGTAGCCTCTTGATTTGATAAAATGCTAGTGCCTCAACCCCCCAAAGAAATACCGTCACAGTCCTGTGGTACTGCCTATCTCATCTACATATTTGAGTAAGCCATCTTAGAACTCTTCAAATTTTATACAAGATTGAGACTTTTCACCGGGGTTTTTCTTCCCTTTTTATAATTAATTTTGGGGGTTAAGCTATTGTGTTTCTTTTATGATATAGATGATGCTCATTACCTAGTAAGGAAATTGAAGTCTATTTTATTTTGCCTTATATATGTACTCTCTATTTTGACATGGGTCACTAACTGAGGCTGGTAAAATTATTACAGCCAATAGTTTTTTTTTTTTGTAATTTAATTTGTGTTAACAACAAATGATTTCCTTTTTTGCTTATTTTTCCTTAGTTGTTTTTTTGTTAGCCTTAAAAAGATAGGAATACTGCTTGGTTTAATTAGGATCGCCTACTACAGTTACAGACAACCTAGATGTTAGTTTTATTATCTAAGTGAATGTAATAACACTATTTTTTTTTTTCCCTTCTTGAAAGGATTTGTAAGATGGGTGGCCTTTTATCAACGTTTTGCATGATGATAAAGCATCTTTTTCACAAGGATGCCCATGCTAGTGGGTCATGGTCCGATCTTCCGGCTGATATTGTAATCACAATTGTGGAGCATCTTCATTACTCGGATCAAATACGGTTCCGGGCAGTCTGCAAGAGTTGGCGAGCTAGCAGTGCCAATGCTGTCAAATTTGCAGATAAATTGCCTTGGTTATTTGCTTACAGTACATTGTACAGATTTAACAATCGTTTTAGTAGTTTCTGTTATCTCTATGAGCCTTGTCACCGGCAAAAACATACCATTGAACTGAAACAAGCTCTTCTTGGTGCAAGGGTCCATGCCTCGCAGTATGGTTGGTTGCTTTTCTCCAAACAAGCGACTCTTAGTCTCCATTATTTATTCATGTTCTACAGTCCTTTTACTGGTAAGATTATAGAACTCCCGGCATTGGAATCGATGTACTTTCATGACAGAATATTATTCTCTGCAAGTCCAACTTCACCCGAGTGTGTGGTATTTGTTGTGAGGACATATCATCCTGAAGAGTTTCGTATCAGCACATGTAGCCCCGGAGATAGAGCATGGACCATGCATTTGTTTGATGGTTTTCATGGATCTATAGATGGTATGGCCTTTATGGATGGAGTCTTATATTGCTCTTTCTCTCAATCTGTGCTTGGTGCCTTTGAGGTTGCAACTAAAGTATGGAGAATATGTCAACATAATCCAGTACCCCGGTCAATCTCTTCATGCAATCGTTTGATCGAGTCTGATGGAAAGCTCTTGATGCCTTGTTATGATGATGTTCAGTTTCGTTGGCGTGTTCTAAGCTTTGATTGGTCTCAGAAGAAGTGGTTTGAGATTGAAAGCTTGGGTGGCAAATTATTGTTCCTTGGTTGCACAACTTCCATGGCGGTTCCAGCAGTGGGGGAGGCAAGTGAATTTGCAAACAAAATTCTATCAGACTGTTTTCACCCATCGTGCCCACAAATTTACCCAGAAATAAATGAATGTGGCGAGTATGGTTGGTTGATGACTAATATCTGGATTCAACCTCCTGAACAAATATGACTTCTTTTATTAATTTCTTTTTTGAGATCTAGTGATTGAAATTGTGATGGCAAAGATCAGGTATATAGAAGTCTTCTTTTGATTACGTGTAGCGGAAGTCAAGTTTCTGTTAAAGTACTCCAATGCAAACATCTGTAAACAAATTAGGCCAATTAATAATATGTAAATTTGAATGATTAGAAACATTTTGCATATGTATTCTTTCTTTCTACTAGTTGAAGGATAATTTTCTCTTCAAGTTAATTAGAGCAGAAAAAAACGTGATACCTCTGTAAATGTTATTATTAACTGTTTCCAGGAAAACGAAAACGAAAACGAAAATAGTGTATAGGAAATGATGCCAAATGGATCTTAGGCACTGAAAGCCAAGCCCAAAGGGTAACAGGGGATATGAAGTTTTTTTCCTTCAATTTGTGCTGGGTTAGTAATTTCACTTGATTTTAATTTGAAGCCTCTTGTTTGTTTGTTTTGTCTTTTGTATTGACTGACTTCTTGTTTCTTACATTTGGCGTGGTAGTTGAATAAAAGTATTATATGATTTGTCGTTTTCTAATTTCTATCAGACATGGTTTTTGCTTAATTTTCTGTTTTTGGGCGCTTGTTAATTGCTTAGGAATTGTCTCATAATTGAGATTAAAAAAAGATGAACTGCTTAGTTTGGTAGCTTGTTAATTAATTTCATAAACTTATATTTCTCATATAGATATTTTTGAATATTTTCATTAATTTAATTATTTAATTTTGTGTAAATTAATAATTAAAATTTAAAATTAAATATTAATATTTAATAATATTAATTAATCATTACCTTTTAATAATAATTTTAGTGTTATAAATATAATTTATTTATTAAGAAATAACCAACTATTTTATTTTAAGCTTTTATACTTTAAAAATTAATAATTATATCTCTAAATTTTAAAAATTTACAAAGTATAATATTAAACTTTTTATTTTTTATTTTTTATCTAAAATAACATAATATTTATAAATTAGATAATAAATTTTTTATAATTTTTAAAATAATTATTATATTGTTTCACTATACAATAAATAAATAATATGTTGTATAAAGTAATAAACTCAAATAACATGGATCTCACATTACATATATATAAGTATACCAAATAATAGATAAATTATATTCTTGATTTATTTTCATTATAAAGAGAATAATTGATATATTTTAATCCTTTTATAAAATTAGGTAGTTAGCTAACTATTTGGGAAAGGTCTCCAAATTTGTCATCTAAAAATAGGTTTCATAATTTGAGAAAGCCACGTGTTATTTCTCCTTTTAACTTATATAAATAAATATAAATTAGTTGCAACCCGTTAAATTTATTTAAAAGGCCTGCATCATCAACCCAACCGAACCTCTTATAATATGGAAATATGAATGGATATGATTACAGTTGACAAGAGGTCAATAGCTATATGTTATTTTCAATGAATTCCATAAACGTTTAAGGAAATTAAAGATCCTAATCCGAAAAGGAAATTCTAAAAAAATATTATATAAACAAGATATACCAATCATCGGACTCTCTGTGTAAAAGTGGGAAAAAGAGAGGTTTTAGTCACGGAAGAAGGAACCGAGATGGGGTGTAAGCGGCAGAATAAGAACTGCAAGATTGGTCTGACTTCCGACAGAGATTGTCAGACATAATTAAAAAAAAAAGGCTGGTTAGATAGACCGAGATTGTCTAGAGTTTGCTAAGACCTGGAGGGAAATCTATATGGAGTGACATGCAACTGATGACGGCAGAGTTCGAAGTATATGCAAGCTTGAAGATCCCATCTATGACGAGAACTGTCTTGGTGGAGGCTGCAATGAAGAGATTAGAAGATAGGGAGATTTTGGCGGATGCAAAAGCTTGTGCTTCAAGGTATTGTTGGGTTCCTTTTACAAAAGTATCAGAAGAAATTCCTGTACAGTCCGTTTACTGATGAAGTAATTAAATTGCCCGAGTTTGAAGAGAAGGTTTATAATTGCAAGGCTAGCTATCGTCGTTGTTTTTCTTTTGTCAACAGGATTTCTGCCGGGGGGAAAGAAGGATGCTGTGCATGCAAATATGTCGGCCTGGGGATGAAGACAGGAAGATGATAAAATATGGGGGCAGTTATGATTCTCTACTGGATGTCACAACTATGGAGGTGATAATTTTTCTATTGTTTTTTTTCGAATGGGAAAGTAGCTGCGTTTGACATGAAAATTAAAACCAGGAACGGAAACTGAAAATCTGGGTAAAGCTGTTTTTGTTGCATCTAATGATTTCTTTTTTTAGCATGGAAGTCTAAAGATGTCTGGAAAAACTGGAGGTTTCAGATATTGAAAAGAAAATGGATTATTGAGTCTTGGAGATTCAGAAACGCGGTGATATTTAACAGGAAGCACATCATTCATGGCTTTTGCTGGAAAGAAATATTATTGATGATTCCCTGGTGTTGTTCCTTGTCTGATTCTAAGTGGGAAGATTAAAATTTATAACTGGATTTCAGAGGATGTGTAAACATGAAAGGAATTTGGATTGAACCTTCTTTAGGAGGTACTTGTAAAGCATCTGATCTACTTCAATCAATTGTGAAAGAGAAATCTAGGTCCTGTACTGATAAAAAGATCCTTTAAAGATATTGATGAATGGATAGCTAATAAATTCTGAATTCAATGCATAATTAGTCTCTTGCATTTTGGGTCTTTTAACAGTTTCAATGTACTCTCATTTTAACAGTGTATGCACTTGGTTTTGGATTAAGAAATACCATCCTGCAAGAATGGGCAAAAGACAAATTCAGGTTGCTAGAAGAGTGGTGCATTACAGAATCTAAAACAGCAAACCATTTCCATCAAACATCAAATCAGATGCTATTAATGATTTTTATACATTACTGGTATTATTACAAATTCGGGATTTCAGTATTATTCAACCAATCAATAATCTGAGTTTCTATTGAGAGACAGAATCATAGAAATCTTACATGTCTCTGGCACCAAGTGGGTAATTTATTGTTTGAAACTCTGGTATATATATTCATGACTGTGGAAGAAATTCCAGCTCCATTTAATTTTCAGGTGTTGGTGTTTTTTTGCCCATCCATAATGATAATCTGGAACAAGGAATTACCATTCATCAATCTTTAAAAGCTCAGTGTACAATTACAATGGGCACTAAGAAAACATACCTTTCTGAAGTTTCATTACTTAAAGATTCTCCATCATTTGTTTCAGTTTGAGTTGTAGGTTGGTATTGGCACTCCTGACTCTTCTGTCAGTTTCTTGTATGCTTTTTGCAGTCTTCGAGTCACACGCCCCACCTTCCCGTCACCAATTATGCGCCCATCAAGCTTCACAACCTGTTAAGGAGCATCGAACCAACAAAATTATACTCGCATGATGAGGGAAATATATGATTTACGATGTTAGCACAACTACCTCAGTAATGTTGTGAAATAGTAAGAAAAAGTCGTCAATTCATAGCAAGTGAAATGCTCGTGAGAAAATACAACGTGCATATGTAGGTGACATAATTTATACTTTGTAAAAATCCACTAGCATTTATTTGGACAGAACCATTTGAGCTTATATCAACTAGTCACCAAATTTTGCCTAAACAAGACTAAACTTGTACGAACCATGTTTTACATCTTTTATGCCATCACGGTGCTGAAATTGAAAAAGCAAATCAACAGAGAAACTCACCGGACTAAGTTCTCCCATCGTTCCGGTTGTCCAAACCTGCAGAGAATCCATCTTTGCTGTAAGTAATCTGAACTAGACTGAGAACATATATATAAGACAAGTATTGCTTTAGAGCTATCAAATCAACAGTTTTCTATATTGTCCATAAGAGCAGATTATTAGATTGAACGTTTTGCATCCAAAGTATTGGCATTTGCGATTCGTATAAAGAGATTAACTCCCAAACGCATATATGCATCGCTATCAATTTGCAAGCCACAAGTAGGTAGTAATTGAAGACTATCAGCAAGCATCCCGAACTCCTGATAGAGCACAAATTGGAAGGTTAACACTGAAGGGATCAGTACATTGAGTTACCAAAACGATCTTGTAATTGATATTTTGACCATAATCACTAATGTAGAGGAAACTCGAGTAATTTTTAATATGATGTATACCTCTGGTACCGACAAGTGCCTTCAACTTGTTACCAAATTTTAACTATGATGGCACTGTAGTTGCAAGAAACCTGGCTATCACTACTTTAGAATATCCTTAATTAGGTATCTTTCAGGTATATCTCAGCAGAGATTCTAAGAATAAGAGTAAAAACCTCATCCGCTGTATGAAACTCCGATAAGCTAATTCTTCGCTCCTCTAGGATAAACTTTTCCTTCACCACAAGCTCCATAACCTGCGATCTCAAATTGAATAATTGGTAATAAATTCATTTTACCAATAAAACATGTCTCTCACGAGTAGAATGCCTCAAGCTTAAGCTTCATTATCGAACATAAGATAAAACCAAATGATGCATATTAGTCAACTATGGATCCCTTGCTTACTAAGCAAATACGTAGGCATGGAGCATAAATTTGGGCTATTTTAGAAATAGAATTATGAAGTTGGCTAAAAGTGAAAATTGTCTACAAATCTGTGCTAAACATTGAAATTTTACAGAATCTAATGGAACATCATAAAAATTACCTGTGAAGAGGAAGTTTAAATACGACTTACAGATGCGCGGGTGATACCAGGAAGGCAATAATCAGCATGAGGTGTCAAAACACGGCCTTTCTTCACCAAAAACTGCAAATTAAAACCGATGAGAATCTAGATAACACAATGTGAAATTACCAATAGATAAATAAACATCCAAAATCACCAATTTCAGAAATATGGGAGAAATACGTTCACGAGAAAGCGGCATAATTTGGATATTATTCATTTCTGCACTCGCAGGTCTAAAATCAGAAACATTTACAGAGCTGGTAGCTTACAATATTTGTAGCATTTGTTTCAGATATGTAACCATCCTTGTCAAGCATGATTGCATCATCAGCATTTGCATTATTCCCTTCTACCTGCACCAGTTAAATACTATAAGCAGACATGGCTATCAATCAAAGTGTAGTACAAATAGAATCAAGCCACCGACTCTCGCACTACCAGAATGTTACCTAAGAAGGCAGATTAGCATCTATCCTTTTGATCTACCAGACCATGCGAAAACTAGAAACATGAATATTGTGGAATTCAAACACAATACCAAAATATCGACTAGTCAATACCTTTGCAAGTATGTTGTTGAGGAGGTTATTGTGGTGAATCTTTGAATCCAAGCTCTACAAGACGGGAGAAAAATGTCATAACTTAAATGGAAAATGCAGAAGACAGAAGAAAAAAAAGAGAGTATCGAGAATCTTACATTTGGAGAATTACGACGAGTGGTAGCTGTCACCAAAGTTATGCCATGAGCATTGTCATAGACTGGGGGTTTCCATTCAGGAAGGACTGCATACTCAGATATGGTAATAAGTGTATCATGAGAATCCTCATACTAGAACAACAGAATCCTCATAATAGCCCCAACAACAACAAACAAAGCTCTTTTCCATAAAAGCTGCTATAATATAACATCAAAATCTAATGGTTGTCAAGCTAACTTAAAAGTTTATTTCAGCAATGTCATTGGTACAGGGTGCAGAAGACTAAGAATTGGCTTTACCGATTAAGGTGCATCCATAAAGATTAAATGCTGGGCTCATGCCAGATGTAACCTGAACAAGACAAGAGCATTGAAAATTAGTAGAGCAAATGTGGAGCCCAAAGCTTATGTCCACAAAAACGTGTCATCTAGTACTTGTGTTCATTTCACGGGAAGGAAATAACAAACAGATGATAGCAGTTGTGATGTCCTTGCATATATTTTACAATTAATTGTCAATCACACTATGCTTATCCTTCAGTCACATAAAAAAGTCGAAACAATATGACTACTTGTATTTTTTGGTGCTAACTCACTTTTGGTCCACACAAGCGAGATAAAGGAAGGAGATGATAAACCTTTTTGCCACGAGTGAGTGTAAGCCGGATGTGTGCATTATCCATCATCCCATTCCTAATTAGAGTTCTGAAGATGGCTTGCTTAACCTACCATTCAATGCAATATGTTACTAGAGTCAATCTTATCATAAACCTACAGGCATAAGGCAATAAAACAAATTTCCTTCCATTGACGCAACATCATAATAAGTGGAAACAAATCAAAATCAATACAAGTCAATACTTCTTCGGGGTTCAAACTCTCACCTCTTCACGGCTTGGAACATTAATGAAAGCCAGAGCCTTTGCTGAGTCAAACAACCTAATCAACAGAAAAATAAATCTGATTCAGATTGTCTTGCAGATCAAAGTTTGGGTGATGTAGAAGAAACTTGAATATATTATACCATAACAATTAGTTAGTTTCATAGCCCAGTAACATAAGTGCAATAAAGTTTCAACTTTATCAAACTTTGGCTGTCCTTCTACTAACCTATCTAAATGCTCTTCAAGCTTAAATATCTTCCCATTGTAAACCCGGAGTCCCTCCCACACTCCATCACCACCTTGGACAATTGAGTCAAATACAGAAACCTAACACAGTCACGAGATAAGAATGAGAAAGCAGGAAAAGCATGACTATAGGCTGAAAGTCTAGTTACTTCACAGCCAATGCATTATCTTCTTTAATCAAGCACCTTTGCGTCATCACGGGGTACAATCTCATCACCAACCCATGCAAGCAACTTCTTATTTTCAGGAACTGGAAGATCTGGTTCAGGTAAGGGTGTCTTCAGAAGGGACGAAGTTTTTCTGACACGACGCCTAAGCATGTTGTAAAAAGGTAGACTTTGCTCCAGCAACTCGTAAAGAGAAAGAGGAAATGGCTAAAAATGAAACATAATGACAGCACAAACTAAGCATTTGGTTCTGGTATTCTGTTTCCATTGATATATGATTAAAATCTCAAAGTGGTGGTATCGCAAAAGAATACCGAGATGACACACAAACAACATACCGCAGGGTACTCTCTTGGCGGTGAAAAACCTGTGGATTTATGTACACTTTCATACCACCATGGAGCCCAAAGCCCATCAATTGGCTTTGGACCGGCTTCCCATCTGAAAATATTTGAATTTGAAACTTTTTATACACACAGTTTAAAGTGTAATTGCAATTGAGGAGAATATGAAAAAATCCATGTATATGCATCCTCCAAATGAGTGTATAAATACATCAACTAGCAAGCTATGTATGTTCCACAGAGTGCCAATCAGAAAAAAATTTCTGCAAGGGAAGCATTTAATAGAGATTTAAAGAGACATATTGGATGTCACAGGATAAGATATGTTATATATGGAGAATGCAGATTAATTTTATTCAATCCATGTGAGCAAATCTGTAATGTATGAAGTTGAGCTATCACTCACCAGCCTTTTTCAAGAATTCATTTACAAAGAGCTTAAATTTTATTGCAAATTGAGGTGATTGCTCTAAATGAACTTGGTAAATTCGAGCATTCACTTTTCCATGTAAACAATTCTTTCATACAAGAATTGTAAGGACGAGTAAATGAAGTTATTTTAAACTTCTGACGGAAAGGCTTTTGCACACCTCAGCATTGCAGTTTGAAAAGGAATATCCAAGTCTTCACAAAGACCTCGTAAAGTGGCCTATACATCAAGAAGAGAGATAAATTAACTGAACAGTTGGCACCGGGATGATGTAAAATTACTGAAAGTAAGAATGTTGAATAACATAGGAGCAAGGAAGAAGACCAGTTCATGCATTGTAAAAATTTCCAACAAAATGACAATAGAATCTATTAGAGCTACTGTTCTTAAAAACCTCATTAGACTACATAATGTTCATGCTGAAGCACAAAGTCCATGTAAGCATTCACATCTCAGTAGAGTCTAATGATTTCGAAGTTTCAAGGAGCTGGAAGCCTTATTGTTAGTAATCAAATAGAAAAATTAAGCTTGTTGAAAATGCAACCACAATAGCCAGATAGAACGTCAGATTCTTTCATTATCAACCTCTACTTACAAAGAAAACACTAAAAATTTCATTACAGAAAATTCAGTATTTATTTCAGAGAGTATGCCAATCATTCGCTAAACTACCCGCGAACAGGAAACACTAAGATTAGAAAATGAATTGAAACTTGACATGATTATTATGAATCATGTTAAAGCATGACCCTATACAAAAATATGTGAATCATACATCAATGCTACAAGAGTATAACTGCTGCATCATTATAGCATCTTGACACTGAATTTGAAACATAGTGTAAGAGTAGAAACTCTAAATTGAGCAAATACATGAGCACTATCCATCGTGTTCCACTTTAGAAAGATCTACAACCTCAGGATCTCGTTGAAGGTCGTCTGAGTCAATTATGACTGGACGTTTTCCCAGCTGACAGAGCTCACTGTATATGGAGACCAGGTCTGCCAATCCTAACTCTTGGAAAGATGGAGGCACTACCTTATCAAATGATGGCTGACAACACAAATCCAATCAAAGATGCAAGAAACAAGTTATCCACATCAAAATAAGTGGATCCATATCATTATGTACATAATAAAGATATGGAAATCTAGATAAAAGTGCATGATAAAAATATAAATATTTCAAGTATGAATTTAGTTACTGAGAATGAACCAACACCATAAAAACATCAAGCAGAACATATAGGATCATTTTTATATTTTCTATTTGATGAATTTAAGATCAATGGATAAATAAAAAAGATTCCACAGATATCATACCAGTATATCAAGAGGATTTCTGATCAATATAATGTGCTTCCCTTTCTTCATCAAATCATCTGGCAAACAAGGTACATGTTGTTTTGCCATATGCTATAGACCATGAAATGAAAGCAAATTTCCAGAAAAAATCATAATCTGAATAAAATTTATCCTCATCATACAGTATGCACATTACGACAATCATTACATGAGTGCATATCCTGATGAGTAAAATTACCTTGCAAAACCTATATTTCTTTCCTCCTGGACCAAAAATGACCTCTTTCACAACCTTATTTCCATCAGATTCCTACTCCAAGTCAAATGACTAAAATTTTAACATCAAAGTAAAAAACTAGCACAGTGGTTAATGTAAACCAATATAAGCTGTTAAAATGTAATTTGTCACAGTTGGCTATATCACTTGCTGTTAGAAGGCAATTGCAACAATAATGAGCACGGTAATACAGAGCACTTTCCTTTCCTATAGCCATGCAAGTACTAGAATCTCGAAGCCGGTTAAATGCAAATATAAGGAAACAAAGAGTAGCGAGAGGTCATGGTTAATTGAACATACCATTTTGGATAGAAGCTCCTCCCTGTAGGGCCGATTAACTCCTGTTAGCCGTAGAAAAGTTGCATAGAGAGGTTCATCAAGCACTTCCATGTCTTCCCTCTAAAACAGAACAGTACAAACTTTGACTTAACAGAAACCAGCAAATTATTATAGCAATGTTTTAGAATAACAGCACACCCCGATGTCAAAAAGCAAGAGAACTTCAGTATTCATTTAAAACAATAAAAAAGGATCGCTTCTTTTCCTATGTATAAACTATAATTCATCATCAAACATCACCAGCTAAAGTTCATATTCATTTCTGTCAAATTAAAACGATTAAACCGATCACTCATCAATCAACCACAGACAAATACACAGTGACAAACAATGGAAACCCGTTTTGAGATTATGCACTTGATCATCACTTTCTCTGAGCTGCAGTGAAAAGTAATGACCTGAGCAAAAGAGTACACGAGGCAGGTACTGAGTGATCTTGGAGCAGACCATGAATGAATCACCTCTACCTCTTCCATGTGTTGATATCAATGATGATGATGGCGACGAGGACACAACAAAATGGTTAAACTGGTCTGAGAATTACTTAAAAAGGTAATGAATGTGTGTTGGATATGCTGTTACTGTTGCCAGCTCGAAGACGGGAGCGGTTGAGTTGTCAAATGACGGCGCACCGCGCGGACAAGTTGCTTACATCACCTGACCCATCACGTGACTGTTATCTTGATCGCAATTCTCATGCAATTAATTTCTTTCCAATTTGGGATACTGACAAGTACCCCGACAGTTGGCCTAAAACGATATTTGAATAAAAACAAATGTCCCCACGTTTCGAGAAATAGACAAATAGCATTTACTATTAATTTTTAATTATAATAATAATTTTTTTATTATAATAAAAATAAAAAATTTTAATATAAAAAATCTAACTGATAAATATTTTTTGTTTTAATAACTATTTGACATTTATTTTAAAAAACGCTAGTTTAACTATTATTTTCTATTATTTGTATATCTAAATTTTTTTAACTATAATAATTTAGTCTCTTTTTAATATTTTTTAAAACATACTAAACACTAAATAATTTTTTAATTTATTATTTTACCAAAAAATTTGAAAAAAAATATTATTATTAAAAAATTTGAACAATAAAAATTAGATTAAATTCATATGCTAAAATATTTATAACTCTTTTTTTTTACTTTTTTAATAATAATATGATATTTAATTATTAAAAAATAATTAAAATATTTTTTAACATTTTATTTTATATATAATATATCTATCTAATAAATTCATTATAACATGTATTTATTTTTTATATTTTTATAATTTTTTAAGAAAATATAATGAATCTAATATAATATTTTAAATAAATATATTATATATAAAAAGTGTTAAAAAAAATTTCAAAATTTTTGATAATTAAATATCAAATTATTACTAAGCAAATAAAAGAAAATAATTATTAATATTTTAGCATATAATTTTGATTGAACTCATTATTTAATTTTTTTAATAATAGTATTTTTTCTAAATTTTTATTGAAATAATAAATTAAAAAATTTATTTAGTCGTTAGTATATTGTAAAAAAAAACAGAGGCTAAATTGTTAAGAGAAAAATATTAAAATAGAGTCTAAATTGTTATAATTAAAAAAAAATATTTTAAGTATTTGTAAATTTTCACAAATGTTTTATTTAAGAGTGATTTTTATAAAGTTCAAGGATGTATGTGAAAATACCTCAATTTACTTATTTTACGTAAATATTCAGTTTTTTTTATCATTTCTTTTTTTCAATTCGTACGGTGGTATGCGGTATAAGTGTTGCCTGTTTAAGATTTTTTTCGCCTTTTTTTTTTAATGTTATAATGAAATTACATGGGAACATTACATGAATTTATACGTATCATATCACAGCCTTGCCCAATAATTATGGGAATGAAAGATTCTTCGTCAGAGAATAGAGACTTAGGGAAATGTGTGAAAGTTAATAAATTATAATATCCAACTACATTGGAAAACCAAACCGAAGATTTTAGATTGTATGAATTTGATACAGGATCTAAAATCTCAAGGTGTCCGAAGAATTACAAGGGCAAGTCCCTAATTAACAACACCCAACCAAGCTACATTTACAACGGCTCAGCAAATTTTTGAAGTTTAATTGCTAGAAAGTGTTTGAATTGCAGAATCTAAAAGAGCTAGCTCGCCGTTCTATCAAACATCAAGTCAGATATTATGAACGACTTTTATTTATTACAGAGACACAGGATTACAGTCCAAGTTTCTCCGTACTAATTACTATTCAAGACGTAGATAGACAGAATAGTAGGAACTTTACACGTCCGTGGCCGACACACGATACTTTGCTATGTTTATTCATGACTGTGGTAGCAATTTCAGCTTCTCTCTCATTCAGGTTTTTGTGTTTTGCCCTGGAATAAGGAATTACCATTCATCAATCTTGAAGAACTCGGCCTAGAATTTAGATGGGTGCAAGAAAAGTTGTAACTTAAAGCAGCAGCATGTGGAAGGAACTACTTTTAAGGAATCAATATGAATTAATGATATCAAGAAAGTCGGTTCGGAGGGAGAATTTAACTAGTAGCTACTCCCAGAAATGGGCAAATCTTCCACCTTTGCCTTCTTGCACTACTTGCCTCTGGTTTTTATATGATGACTAAAATCCTTATCTTCAATTGACGGAACTGGAAATGTATAGAACCGGGCTTACCTTTACAAAGCTCCACTGCTTAAACATTCTGCAACCTTTGTGTCAGTTAATTGACTTGTAGGTCGGTATTGGCACTCCTGACTCTTCTGTAAGATTTTTGTAAGCTTGTTGCAACCTTCGAGTCACAGGCCCCACTTTTCCATCACCAACCAAGCGCCCATCAATCTTCACCACCTGTTAAGAGGATCGAACCACATGACTATCTTAGTGATTAAGTTTTTTTACTGTAGTGGTTTCAGTCATGAAATGTTTATGAAGCAGTAAGAAAAAATTGCCAACACATAGCAAGTATGATGCCCCAAGAATATCTAATTAGCTCGGAAGCAGTAAGGTGATGATGCAACAATCTGAAGCCCCAAGTTGTACATACTTATGCCAACATGGTGCAGAAAAAGAAGAAAATCTAAAAGAAAACTCACCGGGCTGAGTTCTCCCATTGTTCCAGTTGTCCAAACCTGCAGATAATCCATTCTCACTGTAATTAATAAATAAAGTACAATAATATGAACAATTATGGCTTAAGATGAGCAGTTTTCTATATTGTCCAGAAGAGCAATGAGATTAATATTTGCTTCAGAAGCATTGAATTTTACAATTCATATAACAAGATTAACTCCTAAGCACATAAGCAAAGCATTATGACTTTGCGTGTCACAAGAAGATAGCTGTTAGAGACTGTCATTTCTTTGCAATATACTTAGTTAAATTTCTTTCAGGTATTTCACAGCGGAGATTCAGAGGATAAGCATGAAAACCTCATCTGCAGTATGGAACTCTGATAGGCTGATTCTTCGCTCCTCTAGGATGAACTTTTCCCTCACCACAAGGTCCATAACCTGCAATCACAAAATGAACCAATCATATTAATGCCAAAAATAAATTCATTTTATCAATAAAGCATGTATGTTACAAGAAGAATACCTCAAGCTTAATGCTTCAAAACCTAATCATCTCAATAATATTGATTTATGAACTTGGCTTATTGCAGCATATTTTTGTATAATTTTATCCAGTAAAGTGTTGACTCGTTTTGAGGATCTAAAGAAAAAGAAATATATAATGTTTCATTTGCCAATTCTCCATACAACATTGAACAAGTTAAACTGGATTCAAACTTGCCCAAATTTAACTTTTGCATCTTGATAATTTTTACCTGCCTATGCACAGCAATCTATCCATTATTTTAGTATAAAAGAAGTTAAATTTAGTGGAGACTCATTAAAATTACTAAGAAGCAACGTTTAGTATAACTTACAGTCGCTCTAGTGATACCAGGAAGGCAGTAATCAGCATGGGGTGTCAAGACACGGCCTTTCTTCACCAAAAACTGCAAAACAAGAATCCTTGAAAGATGGGAGCTATATTTTCATGGGAAAGCAGCATAATTCTAATATTATTCAGTTTCGTTTTTATCAATGAGATATATCCATTAATGCCTTGGTAGTTGTCAAACTTAATATAATATGCAGAAAAAAAAGTGAACATAATCGGAAGGTAAAGCCAAAGTGAAACTTTTTGAGGACACTTTCCTTCCCTGAAGGTTTGGTAACAGTAACATAAACCTTATGCACTCGCAGGTCTAAAATCAGAAACAATGACAGAGCTGGTGGCTTACAATATTTGTAGCATTTGTTTCAGACACATAACCATCCTTGTCAAGCATGATTGCATCAGCAGCATTTGCATTGTTCCCTTCTACCTGCACCAATTAAATTAGGCAACCACAGATAGCTATCAATCAAAATGCAGTACAAATATAATCATATGACTGTCTTTGGCACTACCAGAATGTAATAAATAAGAAGACAGATTGGAAAGCACAAATTAAAAGTACAAATACTGTGAAATTCACCTCACACATAGTACGAACAAATTTTGAGCAGCAAATACCTTTGCGAGTATATTATTGAGGAGGTTATTGTGGTGAATCTTTGAATCCAAGTTCTGTAGAAGACAGTAGAAAATTGTCAATGTAAAATTTATATACAGGATGTTACCAAATCAATCTCACAGTATCATTATACTGGCAATATCCAGTTAGTGACACATTTGCATAGCTTCATCATGAGTGTCATATGAGATGAATAATCTTAAAGAAAATAATCTAATTAATAGATGCATGAAACTCAGAAGCTTTTCCATGTGAGGATGTAGGAAGCCCAGGCAAACTTTTGTTGTGTTACTGTGTAAAAGGCAACTCAACAATAAAAAAGACAGAACATCAAGGATCTTACATTTGGAGAATTACGACGTGTGGTTGCCGTCACCAAAGTTATACCATGTGTATTGTCATAGACTGGGGGTTTCCATTCAGGAAGTACTGCATATTCAGATTTAGTAATGAATGTATCGTGAGAAAGCTCATAATAAACACAACATTGTGCTCATGACAGCCTCCCAGCAAAAAAGGAAAGCGCCTCTTTACACAAAAGCCACTATAATATAACCAAATCATTGGTAGATGGTGCACAAGACTAAGGATTTGGCTTTACCAATTAATGTGCATCCATAAAGATTAAATTCTGGGCTCATGCCAGAAGTAACCTGAATAAGACAAGAATATTGCAAGTTAGTTGAGAAAATGTAGATGTATATTTGTATGGCTATTGTCATGTCCTTCCATATATTTTACTGTTAATGGCATCACACTATGCTTATCCTTCAGATAACAGAAGTAACTAATGCAGGAATCATCCAAAAATTACCAGCAGTCAAGGAAATGTTGAATATCCTCTTCAAGGGACCATTTCTTGTAACGGTGTGAAAATTAAGAGGAAAAATGAGGGGAAACTATAAGACAGCAAATATGCATTGGTTCTAACTTCTCACCGTTTTCTTATAAAAGGTGCAAACAAGCGAAAGAAAAGGGAAGAAGGAGATGATAAACCTTTTTGCCGCGAGTGAGTGTTAGCCGAATGTGTGCATTATCGAACATCCCATTCCTCGTGAGTGTTCTGAAGATGGCTTGCTTAATCTACAATCCAGTGCAATGTGTTACTAGGATGTACTAACTAATCTCTTCACAGAAAAGATCTTTTCACCCAGACAACATCATACAAGCACAAATATATCAAAATCAATACAAGTCAATACTACTTCAGATCCTCACCTCTTCACGAGTTGGAACATTGATAAAAGCCAGAGCCTTCGCTGAGTCAAACAACCTAATCAACAGAAAAGTAAATCCAATTCAGGTTGTTTATAGGTCAAAGTTTGGGTGACATAGAAGCAACACAGATGTATGATACCATAATCATCAATTTCGTTTGCCCAGTAATATTAGTAGTAAGAGCCAACTTTGTAGAACTTTGGTTTTCCTTTCACTAACCTATCTAAATGCTCTTCAAGCTTAAATATCTTCCCATTGTAAACTCGGAGTCCCTCCCACACCCCATCACCACCTTGGACAATTGAGTCAAACACAGAAACCTAACACAGTCACAAGGTAAAAAGTGACAAAGCTGCCAAAGCATGCATAAATGTGCTTAGGCTAAAAGTTTAGTTAGTCAGCAGTCTATTTAGAGTATTCCTCTCATATCAAGTACCTTTGCATCATTACGGGTTACAATCTCATCACCAACCCAAGCAAGCAGATTCTTATTTGCAGGAACTGGAAGATCTGGTTCAGGGAAGGGAGTCTTCAGAAGGGATGAAGTTTTTCTGACATGACACCTGAGGATCTTGTAAAATGGTAGATTTTGCTCCAACAACTCGTAAAGAGAAAAAGGAAATGGCTGAAAATGAAAATATTTCATTTTTGTTTCAGTCATTTGGTTCTCGTTATCTAATTCAACAGATTTGCTAAAACATCCCATGGCAATAGCACCACAAAAGAATACTGAGATGATAAACAGGTTATTTCACATGAAAAATGCTGAAAGTTGCATTTGCTGCTGACAGCAGAACATTCAGATTTATTTTCAGAACGTTTCCAGCATTAGAGGAGACTAAATAAGTCTATATGACTTCAACATGAGTCACAAAATGAAAATGAAAATAATATTAGTGCAATCATATATAGATTTATGAAAGAAACTAGGCAAATTACTGAGAAACAGGGGGATTAATCAATCATAAGTAGAATGACTTGTTTGGTTCTGTTAAAGAGAAACCAATACATGAACTATTCATGTTAGCAAGAAAACATGACAGACAAACTACGTACGGCAGGATACTCTCTTGCAGGTGGAAAACCTGTAGATTTATGTGCACTTTCATAAGCATACCCCCATTGAGCCCAAACGCCATCAAATGTTTTTGGACCAGCTTCCCATCTGAATACATTTGGATTTGAAACTTGTCATGCTCAGTTTAAACCATCAGTGTATAGATGCGCGTAAATACATCAAATATCAAGCTATGTATTTTCAATAGATCCACAATCAGAGAAAACTTTCCATGCTAAATATGAGAAGATGAAGGATGGAGTTGTCAGAGGCTGGGGCTTATGTTCAAGAAAAGATCTTGTCAAAGGTGAGGATAATCACTCAGGTAGGAAGTTGAGTTATCATTGACTAGCCTTTCTCAAAGAATATTAACTCTTATTGCAAATTGAGGTGATCCTCTCTGAAAAGTTAACAAACTCTACTGTTTACCATTCCAGGTAAACATTTTTTTGATGAAAAATAATGAATATGGAGTAAATGAGATTTATAAACTTCGAATGAAAAGGCTTTAGCACACACCTCAGCATTGTGGCTTGAAAAGGAATACCCAAATCTTCACAAAGACTACGTAATATGGCCTACACATCAAGAAGACAGATAAGCAAAATTATATTAAACTCAGAAAGCTAACTGCTGAAAACTTAGATAGAAAAAGCAGGAAGGGAGATGACCTGCTCATACATCATAACAATTTCCAACTGAATGAAAGGAGAATAAACTAGAGCTAGTGTTTGTTAAAAACTTCAAAAGACTAAATAATGTTCATTTAAGGGACAAAGTCTATGTCAGCATTAACATCTAATACTTTGGAAGTTCCAAGGAGCTGAAAATCTTATTTTTAGCCATAAGACTGAATAATCAGCTTGTTAGAAATGCAACCACAATAGTCAGATAGAAACTTCAAATTCTTTCCTTAATAGACCTCTACATCAAAGAAAAGACTCAAAATTCATTACACAAAATTCAATTTTTTCAATAAAACAAAGTGTTTTTGAGTGTGGAAGTTCATCAATGTAACAAACAAGAAGGTTTTGACTATTGTATAAATGTAGAAAGCTATAAAACCTCAGGATCTTGTTGAAGATCTGCTTCATCAACAATGATTGGATCTTTTCCCAGCTCTGAGAGCTCACTGTATATGGTGACCAGGTCCGCAAAACCTAGCTCTTTAAAGGATGGAGGTGCAACCTCATCAAATTCTGACTGACAATATACACAGAAGACATACAGTGTAAATCAGTCAGTTACTTCAAAATAAATCAATCAATATCTTAAATTACTTAATTAAACTATAAAACCTACCAAAAATGAATCATTAAATATAAATTTTATTCTTCACTAGGAATGCACCAACTGTATAAGCATTACATGGAATAAATGAGATTGTTTGTATATCAACTGTCTTACCAGTATATCAAGAGGATTTCTTATCAATATAATGTGCTTCCCTTTCTTCATGAAACGATCTGGCAAACCAGGTACCCGGTGTTTTGCCATATGCTTCAGACAGTGAAATGAAAATAAATTCCAAGAAGAAACCATCAACTAACAATAATACTAATCCTCATCATATATTAGGAGTGTCACCAAACTCAGTAAATGTGTGCACTTTGATGGATAAATTTGTATATTACCTTGCAAAACCGATACTTCTTTCCTCCTGGACCAAAAATGACCTCTTTTACAATCTTATTTCCATCAGATTCCTACAAGTCAAATGACTAAAATTTTAGTGTCAATATAGACAACAAAAACATAATGTTTAATTTGGACAAATCAAAAGGCACAAAATTTAAACTTATAGGATGTTAAAGATGAAATTTTCCATAGTTGATTGTTTCCCTTCTCTGTAAAAGGGAATTGCCACAAGCGAATGCAGAATACTCTTCTATTCTATACCTATCTGTGAGTCTGAGACTACTATTTTATTCTCATTAATTACAATTAGTTCCCATTTTGATAAATGATTATATTTATAAGATTATTGAAAGAAAAGTGAATATCAAATGATATGGGCATTTAAATATAGTGAATAATGACTAACCAAAAAAATATTAAAACATCATAACAAAAAAGTATTGCGAAACATAACGATGGTTGCACTTCATTCAACAAACCATTTTGGATAGAAGCTCCTCCCTGTAAGGTCGATCGAACCCAGTAAAATCGAAGAAAAGTTGCACAGAGAGGTTCATCAAGCACTTCCACGTCATCCCTCTGGAAAGAACACAACACAAACTTTTACACAAGGGAAAAAAAAAAGTAAAAAGCTGCTAATGAAATAATTTTCCCCAAAAACATATCACCAGAGATTAGACTTGTTTTAGTTCAACAGAAACAATATCTCCAAATAAGCTACAGTGTCATTTCATTGCATCATATTCCCATCAGTTGAAAAGACAAACATAACTGACATGATCACAAACATATGGAATGTAGAAGACTACTGATACCCAGTTTGAAATCATGAAATTGATTTTACTTCCATTTTTTTACTTCAAATTCTCATAACAAGACTTTTTTTTGAAAAAAAAAATCAAAAAAGTGATGTAACCTGTGCAAAAGAGTACATGAGGCAGGTGCTGAGTGATCTTGGAACAGACCACGAGTGAATCACCTCTATCTCTTCCATGTCAGTTCTTGTGAGAGTTTAACTTGGTTATGTTGCCTAGTCTGCGTACATAGTGTTGCCTGAAAGCATGTTGGTTATACTACTTACGTTGCAAACTCTACATATCTGTTGCTGTCTGGAAGTGTGTGTTTCGCCTTGCCATCTTCAGTTGACAAGTCAAATGTCACATTCCACGAGATCACGCGAATATTGAAATTTTGAGGTCTAATTAAAAAATATTATCTTTTAGATTTTAGACTGTAGATAACCTAAATTTTAGGGGGTAGTCTTGAAAATATAAAAAATAATGAGATATTGATTCAAAAAATTAAAAAAAAAAAATTTATGGAATAATTGCTTGTGATATTTTAATATAGCTTCTAATTATTTTGGAAGATGAAAATTACTTTCCCCGAAAGATTAGGAAAAATCTTCAAAAAGTTTACCTCGGTTGATGTGTATAACAATTAAAATTTGAATCAATAATTCCAACGAAATAAATTATTTTTTTAAAATAATTTCTTTCATATAAACAATTATTGTAAAACCAAAGATTCTTTACGAGCGAATAAAAGCCGAGGAGTGAAGATTACACTTAATAATATACTTTGTTTTGTCACAAGGAGATAACATAGTTTAAGAAATCAGAAGAATACAACAGCCCAGTAAAACACTTGTCAAAGAACAGAAGCGCTCAACTGTGGATTGAGTTATATATATAGAAATGTCCCCAGAAGGAAGAAAAAATAACTAGAATCAAAAGTACAACAACCAAACTTCATCAAAAGAATGTGATACAAATCTCATAGACTTGAAATATCAGAAGGATACAAGATTAATAAAGAACATAAATTTACGACAACAGCTTAGGAAAAACAGATCTCAGGACAAAGAGAGTGTTATATTCTTGATGTCAAGAAAAAACACAATCAGGTCTTGCATGAGACAGTTATTAATCTTATGCTTGATCGATCATATGACTGCATATAGGGAAGCAATTGAAGGGCTTTCTTGTTTCTGTTAGATCTGTAATACTAAGGTTAGCTTGCTCTGCTAGTGCAAGAAAATAATTGAAGGTGTTGACGTTCCGAATGACAGTAGCAATATAAGCTACTGGGCCTTCCCATGAGCTTCCATTTTTCCCTTGATTGGGATCATTGACTTTATCAACACATATGCTGCCTGGCATAGAACTCTCAGAATTCGGATTCAAGAAAATGGCTAGTAATCGAACAAGATCTGGGAAGCATGATGGATCATACATTATGTCGGCGCCCAAACTACAGAAAGACATAAGAGAAATCACACCAGACATAGAGTGCAACCACAAAATAAACAACTTCCAAAACAAATTAACATGGTTTCTCACAAGTACTTCAACTTTTGATAGATAGGAAATGTGAATAATCAATGTATAATCTGATGGATAAAATACTCACATAATCTCTGGTGTGAAGACATGGACATCATTTTCTGATGCAGATTCCCAAGGCAGATGAATACACTGTACCTGAAATTTACAGTTGATTTAAACATTCACTGCTACATAATCCTTTTCTATTTGATTATATGAAAACTTAGACATCTGCAAGATTCAACAATGACCTTTTATCCCCACCACAACCAAATTTTGGTTCAATCTCCATGTGTTCATATTTGATAGTTATAAGTACAATAGGCAACCAAAAATGATGTATAGCATCCAACATCTCAAATTAAAGAGGGAGACTAAATATACGAGATATCTTTAATTAGACAATTAGTACCTTGAATGGAGAATGGCTAGAACAATGAAATTCTTATGACTAACTTACCGCATTTTGATCTTCAATAAACCCTTCTGACAAACTACCGTCTACATTTAGGTTGTTCAACTCCAAATTAGACCTCATGTTAGCAAGAGTTGACAGATCACCATCAGTCAATGTTACCTAATATGAGTTTGCAAATATGAGTTCGCAACAGTAGTAATGGTTGCTGAAAAACTAGGTTACAAGTAAATATGAGTTCGGAACAGTTTCACTTGTACTTTATCCATAAGACGAGCCTTGAAGACGTTACCCACACAGTAGCTCTTTTAATAGCCTTGAATGTAATTTTTTTTAAAAAAAAGACATTTTTAATAGTTATATCGCAAGATAAAATGTGTGACCCGTATCTGTCCACACAGTAACACTCTCACTGTGTAGTCATCAGAAGCCAATTCATTTCTTTAGGAGCATAAACTATGGAAGCAACCTATTTCAGAAGGATCCATCCATAATGCTCCATGTTCTTTCAAATCTTATAAAACACCATTATCCTCATAAGAAAGCCATACTAAAAAGATATAAATGCATGATATTTGAATAACATACCTTTGAGGCTTTCACATGGGCAAGACAAATTCCAACCAAACCAACACCAGAACCAACCTGTAATAATTAAAAAAAAAGGAAAAAACTAATCAGAATATCAAAAGTTTTGTGCATTAAAAGCAACCATAAGTGATTAAAACAATCCCCAAGAGAGGTAAAATAACTGTTTGTGAGATACCACATACATGGTGAACTGAAAAAGCCAGCCATAAATGTGTTATTTATTTTCTGCCATTTATTGGCAAACATAAAATTAAACGTGTTGGATGAGAAAAAGAAATTCTATATATTTAATCTAATAATAATAGTACAATATTTATATAAGTTTAAGAACTAATCTCCTATTAAAACATGGAAATACTATTCCTATCATAGCACAAATCTTAATTAAACAAGAATTAATAAAATAGCTTCCTATTAGGTTTTAACATTCCCCCTCAAGCTGGAGCATAAATATCAATCATGCCCAACTTGGAACAAAGATATAAGAATGTTCCCTTACGCATTGTTTTGGTAAAGATGTCTCCAACTTAATTTTTGAATTTATATATGGAGTTACAACCTCTCCTAAAGAAACGATCTCCCTTAAAAAGTGACAATTCACCTTTATATGCTCTGTTCGCCATGAAACACAAGATTGCTGACACTGTATGTTGCAACCTGATTATCACAATACATCACTGAAGGACTTTTTACTTCAATGCCAAGTTCTTTTAATAGATATTTAATCCACATAAGTTCACAAATAGTGTGGCCATAGCTCGATATTTAGCTTCAACACTAAACCTAGCCACAACATTTTGCTTCTACTCTCCCAATTCACTAAATTACCACCAAGAAAAGTACAATAACCACTAGTAGATCTCCTGTCAGTTTTCGATCATGCCCAATCTGTATCAGAAAAGCCACAATATCTAGCATATCAAGTCTAGTTACTGTCAAATAAATCAACTTCCTTACAAGGCTTCTTTATTTCTGTCTATCTTAGGGCCAACTTCACCATCCCAACTTCAAATTTGAATCCATAGGAATATCAACCAATTTGGACCTAACATTCATGTTTCTGCCACCAAATTTTGAACATATTTCCTTTGAGATAATACTAGCCCTTTATTCCTTTTTGCTACTTAATACCCAAAAAATATATGAGTTGGCCTAAGTCTTTAGTTTGAAAATGCTATTTAGTTGTTTTTTCACTTCCTCAATGCCATATAAAATCACTTCCAGAATAATAATGTCATCGACGTAGACTACAAGAATAATTAACCTAGACAAAGTTTTCTTCACAAAAACTAAATGATCTGACTGACATTTCTTAAAATTAAAAGATAATAGCACCACATTTAGTTTCTCAAACCATGTCCTTGAAGATTGTTTAAGACCATAAATTACTTTCTTTAATTGACATACCAAACTTGACTCCCCCTGAGCAATAAAACCTAAAGGTGCTCCATATAAACATTTCCCTACAAATTTTCATACAAAAAGACATTTTTGACATCAACTTCAAAGAGAGGCCAATTATAAAAACAACTAAAATATAGGAATTCGAATAGATTAAGTCGAGCAACAAGAGAAAAAAGTTCCAAGATAATCAACACCATATTGGCTACCAGACGAGATTTTAAATCTCTCGTCAATGCCATCAAGGTGATAATAATTGCAAATACCCACTTGTACCCTACAGTTCTCCTTTAACATCTGGGAGTTTTTGTAGCTCCCTAGTGCAACGATCACAAAGGGCTTTTTACCTCTTCTTCTATAGCCAACCTCTAATCAAGGTAAGCCATAACCTCTTGAAATTCTTAGGCAAAGAAATACTAGACAAAGACAAAGCAAAGGTGTGAAAAGAGGATGACAAGAATCAAAAGAGACAAATTGAGCAATAGAGTATTTTGTAGTATTTCTCCTACCTTTTCAAAGGGCAATAGGAAGATCGAGACTTGAACAATCAATTGTCAGACTAAGATCTTGATCTGAGGTCGTCGTTTAGATAGAGGATACATTTGAAAGAGTGATATCACCCTGCTGATCATTTTGATAATTGTTTTTTCTGACATACATATACCTGTATAGGCTTGTCAGGAGAAGGCACAAGAGTAAGGATAGGTATGGTAGGTGTAACAAGATCAGACTCTAGAGTAGAGCCTCTTTGAAAAATAAGGATGATTAGTATGTCCAAAATATGTACACAGAACGCAACCACCTTGTCCTTTACCACGACCTCTGCCTCGTCCAAAAAATTGTCCTCTTCGATCATAGCTAGTAGAAGCAAGCACAAATGCTTCTTGGTGAGGTTGATTTGTATAGGTTACTCTCCTAAGACGTGTATACGCTTGTTTGATTGTAGGCAATTCTTTCTCAATCAAAATACTATTCTTGGCACTTTTATAAACTGGATTCAGGGTAGAAAAAAACCTTGCTATCAATAATTCTTCACGTTGTTTTGAAGAGTTGCTACATCAATAGTAAAAAGATGATATGAATTTAATTCTCCCCATAATCTTTCTAGAATTCCATAATGTTCAAATTAGCAACTTATCACCTTGCTGACAAGAAAAGAATTTAGCATAAGTATCACAAATTTTGGTTATGCTTTTGGGCTTTCCCAAATCTGTCTTGAAGGGA
The DNA here is from genome assembly GCA_028052125.1 of Melia azedarach. Classification (NCBI taxonomy): domain Eukaryota; kingdom Viridiplantae; phylum Streptophyta; class Magnoliopsida; order Sapindales; family Meliaceae; genus Melia; species Melia azedarach. Next base: position 36,965 of record CM051397.1, read on the forward strand.
TTCCAAAGTTCCTTAGTTGTACTAACCCACATTAAACTACCAGCAATTGATTGTTCCATACTATTCCACAACCTAGTAACCGTAATATCTTTTTGCTGCCACTTTTGAGTACTCCTTTGATTCCTTCTCCGAAGGATCATTAGTCAAATACTTTTCTTTTCCTTGAACAATCAAGTATTTCTCAACTCCCTTAGAAAGACGACTAATAGCCATGTTAGCCTCTGTAAACAGCAGCCGCCAAACAGTACCCTACACTACCTGAATTTCTTTCTTCTTCCTCTTCTTCTTTTTTGTTTAAATATATATTTAGGAAAAAATTTTATGGATCTTTTCCGCTACGATACCATGTTGAATGAGAGAGAGAAATTCTACATATTTAATCTAATAACAATAGTACAATGTTTATATAGGTTTAAGAACTAATATTCTATTGGAACTAGAAAATACTATTCCTATCATAACACAAATCCTAATTAGATAAGAATTGATATAAATAGCTTCCTATTGGGTTTTTGTCCCAAAACTTTCTAACTGAGAACAACCACAACAAGTATTGCTTAAGGTATTAAAGGGTTAATAAGCCTTGACCAGGATTTGCAATTGCAAATAGAAACATATTCTTAAACAAACAACTTACCTCCAAACACGATTTATTAGAGAATATTTCTGGATAAGAAAGTATTAAATTCTGACAAATAAAAACTGGAAGGCCAAATTGAACACCTGTAAGCCAATAAGAACTAAATTATAGTTCGAGGTTAACATGCTAAAACAAACTTAGTTAAGAACTTCTATGCCAATAAAAGTTAACCAAAGTAATATAGAGTTCTCTTCAAATGATAATCAAGAATATAAAAGAAAATGTGTCCATGGACTCAAAATATCATACAAAATGAGTCTAGTGCATAGTTTATGCAGGCACAAGGAAAAGTTGAAAAAGGTTGATTTCATCATCATAACTAGTCTGCATTGATGCTAGGGAACAAAAACTAACAAGAGGGAGTGATCTCGGAAAAAGCAAACGGAAATTCATTAAAGATGTTTATAGAACAAGCAATTTTATACTTAATTAGTTCAAGTTCTCAGACTCACGAAAGCCTATACAAAAGTGTTGCAGAGATTAGATTACTTTTAACAGGAAAATATTTTGAGAGCAAAACAAAATAAGAGCAACATTTAAGATTACCCAGTATCTCCTTCAAGCATGTTAAGGGAACATTGCAGCGGAACCATCAGTTTCCTAGACTCTGGACAACTTGGGAGATCAAAACAATCTAGAAATAACAAATCATCAACTAAAATAATGTGCTGGTGCAATTAAATAGTAAGCACCAAAGACTGATAGCACATAGATAATAGTAATTACCTTTGGGAAAAAGAAAAGTAACACTTTTACAGACCCTTACATTTCTTTGATCATCCTAAAGGGCAAAAAACTTGTCAACATGCTATTAGCATGACAAAGAAAATAGATCTTAATTATGAAAAACCTCAATAATCAACCTTCCAACCACAAGCTTTACCTTAAATGATGTTATAATTTCAGTATATCGTTCATATATTTCATCCAAAACTTCACCGTGATTTGACTCAACTTCAACAATGAGTTTCTTCAGAAAATTCTTCAAGTAAGGTACATAACCTTTTCCAACCTGCATTAGTCATTCAACTGAACCAAGCTTTATATTGAGAAACTAACAAAACCATTTGGAGTGCTTTTATAGAAAATCAGTTCAGGTTTTTTTCAACATGCATTTCAAGTGCTTTTCTAACCCATTTCAACACCACACACTAAAATACAAATAGATAAGTGCCTCTGCTTTTCAGAAGTGATTTTAGCAGGAGCAAAAGTAATCCAAAACGAACACCAAGATGAAGAAATCACAGAATAAACTGCCTAAAAATTCAACCTTTCAAAATAAAAATCATTGAAAAAAACTTGGGAAACGGAATTTAAAAGATTATACAGAACAACAATGAAAACACTCACAGCTTTGCTTATACAGTAACTCCAAATAAACCTCTGCACTCTCTCTGTAACTGATCCACCACCGCACCCTCTACATTCAGAGTTAGAAACAGAGTACGAAATTAGACCAAACTTGTTAAATAAATAAATAAATGCCAAGCACGGGCCAGGAGAGTACTTGGCGAGGGAGGCGAGGCTGTCGGTGGGCTCCATGGCGAGAAATGCGGAAACAGGTGGAGCCACGGAGGAGCCGCCGTGTCGAACCCTGGCTCCGTCATATCTGGTTGGCGGCAAGGTTCGGGTTTGGTAGGGTTTAGCTGGAGCTTCCTCTCCAGTTCGAGAAGCATTGAAACGTCACGCCGTTTAGTGCTATATGTTTATGAAAATATAAAGAAGCAATAACATATGAACCCCATGGTTTAGGTCAAATAATAATAGAAAACCCATTTCGAAAATAATTATCATCCATATCCTTTAATAAAAAGTAGCAACGTATAATAACATTATACTGCGAATAATACAAATTAATAAAATGTTCCGTCAACACAACTCCTACTATTTTTTTCTTGTTTCTTTTGCATTCGGACGGGGAGTAGATATTGTAGTCTTGACAATCACAGTATATACTAGAGCTCGCCTGGACATCGGCATGGCAATTGGGCATGTTGAGTAGAAAGAAAGGGGACAAAAGGGTACTCCTCGGCCATAGTGTATGTGCCCCTTCGCATTAGATATTGGATCGAACTCATGTGGTTGGAAAAGCCTCTGTTCACGGTGTATTATTCGCATGGCGAAAATGATACTGAACTTGGAAGAGAGAGAGATTGAAGAGGAGAAATTTCAGGAGATCACTTTATAATGATGATGATCATTGAGTGGTAATAGGGAGAGAGGAAGGAAGAAGTCTTAACTACTAATAGTTAATTAACAATAATTATATATATTGAAAATAAATTTTAACTCGTATTTTTTAGAAGAGAAAAAAAGGAATATAATTGCTTTTTGTTTATTTGCAACCTTTCGTGAATTTTTTATGACATATATATTAGTTTTTCTATTAATTAATTAATTAATTAATAGATATGTATAACACAAATTTAGTGAGAATAATGTTCAATAATGGTTTTGGCAGAAATAACAGCGTATAAGTAGAAGAACTAGTATATAGGAATATAGACTAATTTGATTCCACTTACCTAGCCGAATATAATTAATTACAATTACCGCTGTTTTTAACTATTGCTCTTTATTTTTCACTCTTCTATGCTTATTTCGTTTTCGTTTCAGTTTTGCTAGGTCATGGGAATTCTATCATGCTTATTAAAACTCTGATAAGTCTCTGTGACGGTGAGGCGGCGACTCCCGCGGCCGTCAAGTCGTGGTCGAATCTCCCGGAAAACATAACAAGCTTAATCATGGATCATCTGTATTACCCCGATCAAATACGTTTCCGGGCAGTATGCAAAAAGTTGGCGATCCGATAACGTTTTTGCTATCAAATCCGCAGATACATTGCCATGGGTATTTGCTTACAGGAAATACAATAATGATCCAAAGAAGGAAGATGTTTATTGTATTTACAGCAGTTCGTTTTTCCTCTACGACCCTTCTGGCAAACGAAGATAACAACCATTGAATTACCAAAAGTTCTTGTCAATGCCAGAATTCTTTACTCGAAATATGGTTGGATTCTTCTCTCTAAAAGTTCGATCGATTTTCGGAGATTAGCCTTCTTCCTTTACTGTCCTTTCACTGGTAAAAGCATCGAACTCCCGACGTTGGAGAAGGGAAACCCTTTCGATGAAAGATTACTGATGTCTGCGAGTCCGAATTCATCAACAACAGAATGTATAATCTTGTCGGTGAGATCCAGGGATTAGGAAAAACATTTTATGCATCAGCATATGTCGCCCTGGAGACAAAAACATGGACATCGCATGAGTTTCTGTGTTCTTTCGGAAAAATTCATGGCGTGGCTTGTTGGAAAGGATTATTATGCTGTATGTTCTCTGAACAGTTGTTTGTATTCAAATCCTGAAACAAAAACGATGAAAAACATATCCACACAGTATAAATCTGCCAGCAGTAACCGTCTCGAAGAGGTTACAGCTACTAGATTGATCGAGTCAGCAGTCTGATGAGAAACTCCTGATGATATATTTTGATCGTGATTGCCATTGCATTCGGTTTTTTACCTCGATTCATCGAAGATGAACTGGTTTGAACTTGAAAATTTGGCTGACAAATTGTTGTTCGTGGGTTACACAGATTCAATATCGGTTCCAGCAAGAGGGAAAGCAAGTGAATTAGCAAACACTGTAAATTTGAAGTCTGGTGAATCTTTTTTCTCTTATTTTCCAAGGGGACCAAGATTGCTACACTCTAGTAATGCACAGATGAATTACAGTTGGATTCAGCAGCCGTGGTGGGGATGGAACAATATTCAAGAGTTAAATACGGTATGGATTCAACCTCCTTCATCAAGATGAAGATCATATCTTTTTTTTTTTTGCTTAATTTCTTTGTTTTTGATGATATATATTTGCTCTAATTTTATTTATTAACAATATTAAAGGGTTAATACCGTATGGATTCAACCTCCTTCATCGAGATGAAGATCATATCTTTTTTTTTTGGTTAATTTCTTTGTTTTTGATGATATATATGTGCTCTAATTTTATTTATCATCTTATACTTTGCACCCAGGATTATTGCTTGAATAATGAATACATATATCTTGGTACGTAGACTAGTTCTTTTTCATATATAGATATTGCCAAAATTGATTTCTAAAGCTGTGGTTATACATTTATGAATTTTATATATAATTTTTTCTTTTTCATCCTATTTTGAATTTAGGATAATTTTAGAATTTAATTAATTTAGAAAATCTTTTATTCTTACCAATTCAATTTATTATTTAATTAATAGTTTTCTTTTTTAAGTAGAAGTTATATTTCCTTACTTAAGTTTAGGTTTCCTCTATTATATATAGAGAGTATATATTATTATTTTAAATAATCTTTTCATTTAATAAAATATTCTTCTTGATTTTATTCTTTATGGGATTATTATCTTGACACTCGTATTTTAAGTCATTAAGGTTAGAACGATATCTAATCTCATTCATTAGAACGTTTATCTAATTTACTGCGTCAAAAAACCGAACAAAATTTAGAACATTTATCTAACCTACTGCGTCCAACGTATAGCATATAATTAGAAGGGAGTTTCATATCGTGTTTTCTCTAAAGGCTCGTTGGGTGTCTTCAATGCTGCAACAAATTAAGGAATGGAAACCTCTTCCTTTTGTTGATAAACGCACGCCTTCAAATGGCGTGGCTTTTCCTTTGATTGGTATCATAAGGAAAAGCTTGGAAAACAAGCAACGTTGCTAATATTTCCATATATTGCCAGTTGGAGAAGAAGGAAGTGAACTATCAAAAGACTGTACATATCACTGTAAATGCAACTGGCGTCGATCGTTTTATGGTAATCACAGGTCAGTAAGGAGAAAGATTTCACCACAACCTTATAGAAATTATAGGTTGAGCTGACTAATTATATATCTGGATTCAACCTCCTTCATTAAAATGATTTTTTTTTCTTATTAATTTGTTTTCCTTATGCCAATTCTAAACTATATATGTTGCATGTTTAATGTTAGATGAATTTTCCTTAATTCGTTCAAAATTTATCGATGACTCTACTTTATAATTATTTATATTTTGAATTTATTAAAATTCACTTTAATTAGGTAGGTACGTGTGTGTATTTCAAAAATTATTTTCTAAAATATCAGAACTTTTAAAGAGAATATCATGCCTGACGCTAGGGAAAGCTCTTAAATTAATGGTTTAATGGTTGGTGTGTATTGATAGAGGAAAGAATTAGCCAACAGAGTCTAGATTAGCGAGCTGGCCAGCTAGAAGTCAAAGCAAGCAATATTTCTTAGACGGCACAGTATTAGGATCCTCATTTATGGGCCATATTGTTAAGACTTAAGATCACTCATCAATTAGTAATAAAAATCTAGCTAGTACAAAACCCAATGAAACAGTTCCTGTTTCATGCTATTTGAGGAGCTTAAATATTCCAGATATATATTGGTGATGACTCCTGACTCGACTACACGAAAGGACTGTATTTTCTAATTCACGACCTTTTTCCCCATACCAACTGAGAAAATATATCTGCTATTCAATTAATCCACTTCTTATGATACCAATCAAAAGCAAAAGCACGCCATTGATACCTGTTTATCAATAAATCAAGCTATCAAGATCATCTGAAAGCTGCTCGTTAGGATATATATTTTCCGTTCTTTTGTTGCTGCGAGCATCTAATACAGGACTAGCAAGGACTCCCTCCAAATATGCCCAACCATGAATATAATCCGTAATAAAAAAAATGTACACTATCTCCAATCCTCAAAGCATATTAAAAAAAATTTATATTATGCAACTGTTCTTGATTCAAAATAATATATATGGTTGGTTGATGTTTATGGAGAGTGTAAAGGTAACTCAATTTGCTCACAAGAAGAGAAATTCAGTTTTCTTCTGAAGTCCTTTTACTGATAAGATCATTGAACTACGGAAATTGGACGTAGGAATTGACGCAAGAGCACTGTTTCTGCGGCAGCTCCAACTTCTTCGAATTGTGTTATGTTTCTGTTGCTTGCGTATTCAACTAAGCAATATTATTGTATCAATGTATGTAAACCTGGAAATGAAAACTGGACTACCCTTTGGTTTGATGGGTTTCATAGAAGAATTCGATCGGGATTGTTGTTTCGCCTACTGGAAGAGACGTGCAAAGATTGGTGTTTACAACAAAATTTGATGACAACCCCGTAATGATACATGGTGGTTGCCTCGTCTTCTGATGCTTGATTGATCAAAGATATATGAATTGGTACAAAGTTGACAATATTTTAGATAATTAACGGATCGTTGTTTACACACAATAAATGCATCCAATCCAAGTTCCAATGGAGAAGGTTCGAAGAGGAAGATACACTTCATGTCCTAAGATTTATATGTGAACACGATTGGAGCCACACCAAGCGTTGAGGACAAATTGGATTCAACCTCCTCTCTGAAAAACTATAATACTATCAAGGATTGAACGATTTTAATTATTTGTAAATTAAAAAATAAGACAAGATATATTTCATTGTCAAAATCCCATTTGTTTTAGGTAAGATTTGACGGGTTTTTTTCTTTTTCCTTATCGATCGATTTGATTGTTATAATTGTATGCTTTCTATCCATTAGCTGTTTGAGGGCATTGTCATTGTGTGGTTATTTTTTTATTTATTTTAATAGCGACTTTATCTCTTTTGCTTTATTCTGTTTGATAGAAGGAAGTCATTATCTTCAGCTTAATTAATCATTCATTCATTAATTAATTGTATAATAATATATAATTATAAATATATGTGCTTTTAAATCCTTTATATCCCATCTCTTTTTGTAATTATCTTCTTTTCTTGTGTGCAATACAAGCAGGTGGGTAGCTCTCCCATCAATGTTCATAATTAAATTTTGCTTGGGCATTAAAAAGTATAATAAAAGGCCTTTCACATTCTTGCTTTTACATGAAAAGTTAGAAATAATATGAGAGAGAGATTGGAATCATTGAAGCAAATGTTCCCCACTACAAAACACAAGGTAAAACCAAATGCAAACACTGTACAGAGATTTTAGGGCTGGAATCTTCTAAATTATATAACCTTCACAATCTCATACACAACTTCTGCTACTGTCAAGATACTCCCTTGATTCTCTCTGGACATTATTAGACTCCTCTCTTCTACAAAACAAATGCATGTGAAAAGTAATAATATTAAATTATTATTATTATTATTATTTTATAAATAAAAGTACCTTATGTTATAAAATAATACTCCCCACTGCATATGCATATAATATATATATATATATATAGTTCTTTAATTCAAATTAATTCCTACTCTGAAAATCAAAAGTATCAGACCATAAGTATTTCTGATCTTATCTTTTACCGCCGGCGCCCATAGAGTTGAGATGTTGAATTATTAGTGGTGCACGTGTAAAGTTGTACACAGTGAGAAACATCCACTCAAGTTCACTTTCCATTCACTCAGTTACAGTTACAGTTACAGTTACAGTTACAGTTACAGTAATTTATCCTCAATTAATATATATATATATTCTACGAAAAGTACAAAAACAAAAAATTCACTTCATCACACTTCCTACCGATCAACACATTTAATTTGTCTCAAGTAATCCAAACTATTTATTGGCATTATGATTTAGTGAATTTTAAGGAGAATGTTCGATTCTTTCCTATTTTTTGATTTAATACTATGATATATTCTTATTATTTTTATAATATTCTCAATTCTTTTTTATTAATTGACAAAATTAATTATAATAACACATTAACTTTTAAAATTTTATATATTAATTTAAATAGTCTATTAACAATCATACTCTTATATAAAAATAATTAAAAATATTTTCAATTCCTAACTAATAATAAATATTAAAAATAATATATTTTATTTTATAATTTTTAAAATAATAAAACAATAATATTTTATAATACAATATTTAAAATTCATAAATATATATCAATATTTACAATTATAAATATTAA